>JAHDVE020001084.1:0-178025 GCA_022606495.2 Halesus radiatus | reverse complement strand
ATAACTGAAATAAAATCACTTCTGTAATGGATTATGTATATTTATTTTGTAGTTGTGCCGTCCAAAATACTTGGTAAAGTGTCATTATTGTTTGTTTGTATTGTCCGTGCTTTAGTGTAAACACTCACTTCGAGTGTTGTTTAATGTATTTTTATTTTGTTTTTGGCTTGAGGGACCACTCTTACTAACTTTATCTATCAGCGCATCTATTCCTATTCGGCCTTCACTATAGATATAAAGGTATATTTTCTATTAGGAGGAACCAGAGTTCACAGTTGGGTAGCCCGGGCCTGATAGCGAAGTGATGTGTTGGTAGGTGGACTAGTTTAGTTTAGGTACCGCCAGCTGATCGGGAACATAGCTTTATCAAAATGTAGTGTGTAGAACATATTATATATTTATAGTAGACGTCTAATTATTATCTTTGTCATTGAAATATATTCATAGGTATCTTTATATTCCACCAAGTGGTTATTTGTATTAATATTCGTACTTGAACATGCAATATGTGTAACTTTTGGAGTATACAAAATTAATAAAATAAATTATGCAATCTTATTACATTGTTACGATTGTTATGAGAAAATGTCTGTTAATATACAGGGTTATTGAAAATGAATGTCGATATTTTATTTGAACAACATCATAATAATCATGATTTTCTCCTCTCTCATATCTTGCTGACGAGCAGTTTACTACAATATTTTACGCACACATACTAATTCATGTCTTTGAGAAGAATACAAAAAACGTTAATATTCCTGATGTACTTATATAGCATGTATTCGTAATAGTGTAAACTACACACTTTTTGACGGTTATACAGTTTCCTGAAAACCGAAACCATAAATGTATAGTATGCAAATAGTGCTGGAAGCACAAATTATTCACACATATAATATTACTCTTCTAGCGGTGAAGAGATAATATAATTAAAACTCACCAAAACACAATAATATTCATGCTGGTGACACTTGTGAAAGGAGATCATCAATGTGCATGACAGACAAAATAATCAAATACTCAATCTAATGTTTTTTTAATTTGAGATATTATGAGGTAGATGTTTGTGTGTCCCATAAACAGTAAAATGCTGGCATTCTTTTTTAATAGGCTTGCCCTTAATTTATTATAATACTTTAGAACAGACTGACTGTTACAGTTTGCATTTTTCATTTGATAGAAATTTAGCCAAGCGCCCAGCGTAGTGTCGGCATCCTAATGAATGTAAGTAGCAAAATGTACATACAACTTAATACAGGCGTCAAGAGGCAGCCCAAAACCAGGCAAAACTACGGCATTCACAACTCAATGACCAAACTACATATCGTATATCTAAATATACAATAGACAAGAACAAGGTTAACGGAATATAAAGGCCTAAACTGATATTGCAGGAAGTGCACATTTTTAATGCCATGACAATGTAAGAAATCTATAAAGCTAAAAAATATAACTGCAAATTTAAAAGTATATTTATTATTCAGTCAACCTTCATGTAAATGTCTTAACGTTCATTTGTATCTCATGAAATATACTTAACTATTACATGCATATGTACCTACTTGTAATTGCAAATATTTATCATGTAAATAAAATACTTATAAATGTAAAATAAAATCAAATTTTATACTTCCAGTGTTTAATTTCAACTTTGTAACAAAAATAATACAAAAATCCAGAAATGGAGGAATACAAATTAAAAATTCAACCCAAAATGTACTTGTAAGTTTTTCCTAAAATAATTATTTGTACAACCAGGCCTCGGATGTCCGAGGTATTCCTACTGCAGATCAACGTCCCAGTCAAGCAATCGTTCTTTTTAACAGGAATGGGGTCCTTCAGATAGAACACTGTCTGCTTCCAATGGGTGGGGATGGCTTGAGGACCCGTGGAGAAAGTCACAGGTATTGGAAGATCAAAGAATGTATCAAAGTAACCCACGAAGAATAATAAATTACCATCCCTCAAAACGTTCAACTTAAACTCAGAAGAGAAGTTGACAGTCTCGGTTGTACATGTAGTTAAATCTATATTGCATAGTTCATGAGGAGTTGTTATCAAATGCTCCGGGTTGGCGATGTCAATACTCGCCTCCCGAATCACTTCACTTTTCATACAATTCATCTTATACCCGTACACATCGGACCAGCAGCTGATGAACCTGTGATGCGTCTCACTATCTCCACTCCCCACCAGGCTGATATTACACTTATTGGGTAGTAACAACCCTCCGGGCTTTAAATAATTGTCTCGAGCATATATGAAGCTATCCAGCATGCCCTCGAACAGCAGAAAGTAACCCATCCACTCAGATACAATAATGTCTACCTTATCTGTTAACTTTGTATCTTCCAGTCTACCTTTAATTATTTTTATCTTATCCTGAAGATTGTTTTCTTGCACTATGTCCATAGCATTGTAGACTATGTCAGACTGGTCTATAGCGATCACCTGCAAGGCGCCCGCAGTAGCCGCAAACATGGAAAGAATTCCAGTTCCGCAACCTAAATCCATCACAGTTTTATCTTTCATCACATCAGGGTTGTCTAAAATAGCAGATTTGTAGGACTCTGTTCGAACTTTGTCAAACAGCATGTCGTGGTGAATGCCAAAGTGAGCATAAGAATTGAAGTATCCTTGATCATCGTCGAGGTTCACTTTCCCTACACAGTTCAACATTACAGCGGGATCATTGTTTACATCTCCACCTCCATCACTCATTATGTTTTGCATGGACTTCTTCATGGTTTCCATATCATCCTTGGACAGTGCTAGACAATTGTGAGCTTCGTTTAGTTTTGCCGTAAGTGATTGAATGGTTCTCTGCAACTCAGTAAAGTGAGCCTCCGATAATGTCACTAATCCATTTTCAACATTGGCGTGGAAACCCTGTTTCGGTTCCTCCACATCTTCATTTAGGGAATCAAAATCAAAAGTCAGCCAGTCTTCTTGTCGAACAGGTTTTAAATATGCATCATCCAACCAAAGAGGTTTGGCTGGACCTGTAATTGAAGAAGCATCAGCATTTGTAGTCCGAATATAGGTAATTAACTTTATGTAGGAATAAAAGTCCATGTCGTGTTTAATTTTGAGAGATGAAATATCAAAATTATGTTCAGTTTTGCAATGGTTAAAACCGCTAGTTACATTAGAAAATGTTTCTTTGCAGAAAAGACACTCCAGTACACTGTCTGATTCTTCCATTTCTTCCCACTCATCCTCTTGCAAGCACTCTTCGTCACTACTTAGATCTGGTACGTCTTCCATTGTAACGCCTATATAACACGAAATCACAATTACTTTTATGCTTTGTTTTATTGAAATTTACCACAAGTTTCCTCAACTTGATTACACGCGATGCAGACGATATGTCAATAGATTGAGGTTATAAACACATGTGACGATTGCTCTTGCCAGACGTAAAATTTGTAATCCTTATATTAAAATAACCAGGAAAAATATATTAAGTACAATCTTCACCAAAGAGGTTATATAGAGATTCTCCTTTTTAGTAATACTTTCGTACAATATAAGTTTTTAATTTAATTTATTTGGTTATCGTGTCAGGTTCTTGCATGTTTCATAATCTGCTAAGAAAATGGAACTGGGTAGTGTGATCCGCTTAGTTGGCCGCAATTGCCTGATAGGTATTCATTTTGATATTCTGGAAAGCATAAAAATATTCATGTTTAATCCTGCATACACACAAATACACTTGGACGTCTTGACTCACGAAAATAGTAAGAAAATAATATTACTTCAATGTTATCTAATAACATTCAGTACATATTTGGTCGGCAGGAAACATTTTTCCCCTCTCTATTTTTACGTTTTCATGGGGCATCAGATGCCAATGAGGCAGATTCTGTCTTAATTAATTAAAGAAGAGATATTAATATTAGAGCTCTGGAAATAAATTCGTGTTAACTAATGTAACCTTATATGTTACTTTTTTTAATACTTCAGATCTCAGGCTGGGGTATGTATTTTTGGTAACATTTGTTTTGATTTCAGTAACAAATAATATTTTTTTATACTCTTTGTCTCTGCCGATTGCAATAAAATACTGAAGAATGGGTCAAATGATATGGGTGTGGGGTAAAAGACATATCACTCTCTCATTACATACCGGACGACGGTTAAAGTTATTTTTTCGAAATTTATCATTGAGAAAGAATGTCAGATGACATGTTATTTTTAAATAATCACCGATATTCCTGTGCACGAACCACAATGAAAAATATTTATTTTCATTAATCAAAATTAAGGATTTTACATCGCGTTTCTGGCAATGATAAAGAGGTTGCCATGGAAACCGATTTTAGACATATTGGCAAACAATCGTTTGAATTGATAGTAAAAAAAATTATTATACCAGATTCAAATTGAAGTGAATCATGAAGCTGAAGATATCTTTTTCATCTGAGCCAAAACACAAAAATATAGTGTCTTGTGTTGGCTGGAATAATCCAGAAGAATTATATTCCTGCAGGTTTAAAAAAAACTTTATTCAATTGAATTATGCTTTTTGTTTAGATACATTAATAATTTGATACATTTCAGTGATGACCATTCTCTACTAAAATGGAACTTAGTAACTGGAGAAACAATGCTTGTTACTTCGTTGCCGGAAAGTTTTTTTCCAACATCCATCCACTTATTTCCCAAGTTAGGAACAGGCCTCAGTGGTAATAAACAATCTCAGGAAAGCATTTTGCTTACAACAGCGGATGGAAGGTAATAAATTATTAATTAAAATAAATATAACAATAGTGACTTTCTATTAACTAACGTCTTTGCTCAACTTTCATAAGAACTTCTAAATATATATATTTTTTAATATTTTTATTTGTGTAATTAGGTACTTTATTCAGTCTCGTTTTCGATCATTAGGTTTCACATTCTAACACAAAATGGTAGAATTGAAAAGTCTGTGAATGCCCATGAAGGCGCATGTTTATCCGGTCAGTGGAGTCCCGATGGTGCAGGCTTCCTCACAGGTTAAAACTTCTTGCTCAATTAAAAGCATACTAAAGTATTCAATTTTTGAAAAACTTATTGAAGTTTATTAGCATCAAAGATTTAAAAAAATAATAATAAAATCTTCCAAATTTTCCAGGTAGGTACTTCCACATTTTTGCAAAATGTTTTGGGTAATTTATGACTAGGTTTTACAAGGTAGGTTGTTAAAAAATGTACAAGGTAATTGATAATGATTTCCACTTTATGACTATCAATAACACATCAATGTAAGCTAATTTTGATCATGGCAAGTAGTGAAAAACAACCGGAAGAAAATACACCAGTTGTTATTAAATTACTAGCACAGACCTGTGAAAAATCACAAGATATTATAATTATTGTAGGATTTGCGAAGCTTAAAGTTTGTGCCAAAAATAAATTCAAGATAATATTGACATATCTTAAATGAAATATAAAACCGAAAAGACTTTTTTCTGTATCTTTTCTGTTTCATATTTCATTTGAGATATTATCTTCAAAGATTAAAAAATATATATTGCAATTAGGTTTATAAGCTAAGAATGCAAGGCTAATGTGAGTAAGATTAAGAAAGGGACGCTTAGATGGTTTGGGTATGTAGAGCGAATGAACGTAGAAAGGAGTGTAAGGAGAATATATGACGCAAATGTGAATGGAAGAAGAAGCCGGGGACGACCGAGGAAGACATGGCACGGCCAAGTGAATCAAATACTTGAGTCGGGCCATGTCAGAAGTCGGAATAACAGAAGAGAATGTATGAGACGTTGTATGAAAGTGAATGAAGCAAGAAGTGTATGCCAAGATCTAGTTGTTTGGCGGTCCGTCCTCTCTGCCTACCCCTACGGTGAAACAGCGTGATTAGTTAGTTAGTTAGTTAGCTTTGATAAATTATTCCAATAAAAAAATTGAACCAAAAATAATGTTCGCAGAAAAATAAGAGATGAAAATAAAAGTAAAACTATTTTTTGAAATTTAAACTTTAAATTTTTTTTTAGTTTTTTAAATATTAGTTTTTAAATTTTTTAAATAATGCATTGTCACAGCCGAGAATCGAAACCAGATCAACTGCTTCGAATGCAATTTCGCTGACCATTACACCAACTATTATAAAATGGCGGCATAAATTCATTATATTATGTAATGAAAATAAAAAAAAAATTTAACTTTAGAATTACAATGTTACGTACACCACATCACATCCGAAATTATGTTATAATTTTTTTTTTACACAGTGTAATGAATGTTTAGAAATATGTATAGTTTGGAAATAAAATGTAGACATTTAATAAAGTAGACCTTTTTTCATTACTATGGCAACACCAATCTTCTCAATTTGTCTTTAAAATGTTTTCTTCACCTTCAAATTTTTCGCATTTGAGTTTGAAAGTTCGATAGAAACAAAGCAAAACAATATAATTCGGTTTTTTTTTATTTGTAATGTTTTTTTATTTATCTGACTTCAAATGCATAGTTATTTCGATAGATAATTTTCAGAAATACAAAAAAATGCCTTTTCGTGTAACTATCTTCCTTGCAAAGCATTATAATTAAAAAGTTTTCACATAAAATTGTCTTAAAATATGATGTAGAATCATATCCTTTTGTAAAGTAGTTAAAAGTAGTAACTAATTTCGGAGCTCTGTTTGGTTAGTAAAAAATATGCGCTTTGGTCAACCAGTTTGGTTTCCACAAAAACTTATCAACCTCAGACACCATTGCTAACGCTACCCACTTCATAATAAGTCATGTAGATAGAATAATTAAATGTTTAGCAATTTTCCTTGATCTTGCGAAGACATTTGACACTTTATACAAACTTAAGAGGATAGGAATATCAGATACAGTCCTGCAATTATTTGATAGTTACTTAACTGACTGAACGCAATACAAAATAAACACTTCCTGTGGTCATCCTTAAAAAAAACAGTTAATGGTGTTCCACAGGGTTGCATTTTAGGCCCCTTATTATTTCTAGTATACATTAACGATTTATGCAACTTACAGATCTGTGAACAAATCACAAAATTTGCTAATGATTCAGTTTTACATCTATTTAATGCTGAATCTTGAGATGAAGTCTTTAATACGGTAGAAAACGGTTTACCTATGGTTCAAATTTGGCTTGATGCATACATATTAACACCTCGACTCCGGTGATGGGTCTGATTTGACCCAGTGTTTTTTAAATAAAAGATTTTGCCGCAAATATTTCGTTTAGGCTAATTTCCTCTTGTCTATTCTTTTATCAAATATTTACCCACATCTCGACTCAAAAATGATTAAAATCGGACACGTTTTAAATAAGTTATTAGAATAATTGTTTATAAAAACACGCAAAAACTCTATCTCTTCTCATTTGAATTTGAGCAGCCGACGAAACAGTATATCTCTCGCTCTATCCTTCCGTCTTTGTCCCTCGCAGTCCTTAACACGCAGATGTTGTCAACCATTCGGGCACATTTCTAGTATGGTGATTATATTTTTATAACTTTGTTTTAATTTTTTTTATTTCGTACCATACTAACGCAATGGCAAGGCAACATTATTTAGCTGATAATGAGATTGAAAAGCTACTTAACAGTGAGATCAGTGATGATGGCGACTTGGAATTCGAAGCATTGGATCCAGAATTTGAAAGTGATCCGGAAGACATATTACTAGAGGAAATATCTGAAAGTGAAAATGGAAGTGATAATGCAGTTAGTGTAGGAAATCTGAGTGAATCCGTTGCAGATCAACTTGTCAAATTCCGGATTCCTTTAATTTTTTAATGAAAATTGTTCATTTAAATTTGTTTTGTTGAAAAATAAAAGTTTTAGTATTTTTTAACTAAAATGTATGTCATTCAATGTTTTTAATTCTGACAAATAAATGTGTGGAAAATTAAATACTCAAATAAGAACGCCATTATATAATATTTTCTAATATTTGCATAAGCAATCATCATATAATATGGCTATAAATTTAATTTATTTTCTTTTACACATCTTTCTATTAGAGGTACAGCCACAAGGAAGAATTAAATAAGTGATTTTATTTCTGGTATTTTAAATCATACATGATATACTCGTAAATGCACACCATCGATTTCCCGAAAATGTTAATAAATATACAATCAAAAATAATAAAAAATGTTCGCTTCCACTGACTTCCTGGGGCGAGTCCTTTACCCCCTCCCGCACTGCTCTCCTCATTCCGCTGACCGTCGGCAGCGGTTGTCTCCAGACGCTACCGATTTAGTTGTTGTTTAGCTCTCGCGCGTTATCCCCGCGCTGCTGCATATCGAAGAACCGCCACATTTACGGAATACTAATTTCTAAAATATCTATCTTTATACAAGAAACACAAGGGATATGTTATGAGTTTATGAGGAATTACATAATATCATATAAAAGTAAGGATATGAACGAAAAATGCATAAAAAAGCCTTTTATTTTCATCATTTCAGCCGGGTCAATCTGGACCCACCATCGCCGAATGTGTTTTATTTTGAACCTCCGGGTATTACGTGTTAACTTTGAATTCAGATAAAACAAAAATTTTAACTTTTCAAATATCAAATAAGCTATTGCCATTGCAACACACCCTCAAATTGCACAGCCATAACTCATTGTGAAACTCATGTAGTTGCCCTTCAATAAATAGAGCTGAATAGAAATGGAACGTACATATCATTACAAACCTAACGACAAAACTGAAGAAACTCATCTATTACTTTAAAAATGCTAGGTATATACTAAATAGAAAACAACTGAGGCAAGTTTACTGTGCTCTTGTACAATCATCTCTTCAGTATGGTATTAACAGTTGGGGTAGTGCTGCAAATACTTGCCTGGAGTCTAAAAAATATATTAAAAAAATCTTCCACTGCTTCAATTTTAAAATTTCCATATTTTTGAAGAAAGAATAACCACTACAGCCTTAAGACAATCACATGTAAAATCTTATAATATCCCAGTTTGTAAAACATCCTATGGACAAATAAGTTTTGAATACAATGCTAATTAGCTTAGTGATATTAGAAATACGCAAACCAAAAGTTCCTTTAAAAGTAAGATCATTGATCAACCTAATCAACCTGATCTTTGGGATGTAATTGAACTCTAGAAAAACACTAAAATTGCTCTCCCAAACATTATTGATTTTGCAGTCGGTCAATTTCTCTTGTATGCCCACATTACCTCTTATTTTTCTAGTCACAATTTCACCATTTCTTTAACTCTTTGACTCATTATAATCAATTTAATATCAGATTATAGCACAACCAACCACCTCTGTCAAAATACTAATCATATTTGATAAACTCTAACAAGTAATATTTGTACAGCGCCCTTGGGATGATTTTTTACAAAAACGCCGCTATACATGTCATCCAATTATTATAATAATTATTATATTAATCTTTCAAAAGTGACACACAAACAAATATCACTTGGTCAATATGTCAAGTAGTTTGTTATTCAAACTTACAAGTAAAAGTGACTGAGTTGGTGGTCACATTTTTTAAAAGCTAAAATAGTTTTGGAGAGAGAATCATTATGTTAATACTATGCCAATAAGTCAATTATCTCAATTTTTTCATTTCTGCATATGGTCACTTTTGCTTGTATAACGGCGATTTATAGGCTTAATATCCTGTTGGCTTTTGTCAACCATCTAGCTTGAGACATCTTTCCTGGAGATCAGTTCAGTAAATCAGAAGAACATTAACCACTTATAATGGATAATGTAATATCAAATAAGTAATGTTGATCATCGCTTTGATTTTTGGAATATCCTGCAAAACTACATATGTCTATCTTAATATACTTCACAATGGAATGCTTTTCGCATTGCTTTAGTTGTTTTCCAATGATGCTTGCGTAGGAAACTGATCCAGCACTAAGTATAAAAATAGGGGCTTTAAGGGCAATTCATTCATATGTAAAAGACATGGTCAACTCGAACATTTTTCTAACAGTCCCGTAACACCGCCACATTTTCCCGTATTTGTCACTGTTCCATCGCAGCCAATACTACTGAAAATTCTCTGAGAAATCAGCAACTTATATATGGAAAGTTCTATGCCCTTACCCGCCACCTAACTTAGGACAGCATGGCCGACATACATGGAGTCTAGTTCTCTGATATGTGTTCTCCAACAATTACTTGTCGGTATTGTTTAGCACCTTTTATTGAGGTTTTATCCTTTCTGCCGTCAAAGTATAAAAGTGAAACATTAATCAGTCAAATTTTAGGCAATATTTTTTGGCACACTTTTGTTCTTTCACAACGCATTTTCGATTTCTCTATTACTTCAACTTCTGATTGAATCATGAAAATTAGCAGCAATCCCTGCAGCAACTCTGTCAGGTATGCCATAATGGTAAAAAAAAAATTACAATGTTGGAGATCTAAAATTATAGTTTTTTTTAGACACCTGGTTGCAAAAATCACCAGTTTAATTATCTCTAGAATCACCGGATGCAATAGGGCTTCCTGGAGATTAAGTTCAGGAATACTTTTCTGGCTTTTTCTGTTTGTGATTAAACTATTATACAGGTTAAGTGTTTGGACTCCAGCACTTCACTTTTCTATTTTTCTGGCTGATGATTTATCCATGTCACAAATTAACATTTCTCTGTCCATTGTCTATTACAATATAGTTGAAATGAAAGCAAACCACCTAACCTCTCGCTCTCACAAGAATCGCAACTGATTCTGAAAGGAGGTGCGCAGAGCCGCCGATTACGCATAAATAGACCTCAACCCCCGCACCACCACTTATGATGGAAAAAATATGTGTCACAGGATGGTCGGAGATATATATTTTTATTCAAGTTTATAATATTTCTATTTTGTAATCTTGATTTCAGGCATCGAGGTACCCATGAAACTTTAGAAGTATTTATACGATTTTCTAAAAATTTAAAGGAAATGCGGTGGTAGATGGACTAAACCCTAGATAACCGGAAAATCAGAAATCGTATATTCGACCCAGCTTAATTAATATAGGCGTTGGGTGCATTAACAGACATCATAATAAAAACCCAGTATAAATAAATAAATAAATCATGCGCCTAAGGTGAATTTTGACCTCCTACACAAGTTCTCCAGCGGCTCTGGTCCTCGTTATTCTTCCACAGTCTTACTCCAATTTTCTTCCGCACCATCAGTTCACCTCTTCCCGAGTGTGGCTCTGGGTTACTTCCACTGGGGCGCCTACTTGATATTTTATCATTAAGCATTCTTTCCGCATAGGCGGGCCATTACAGTACACTAGAATCATTTTAAAGAAATTCTTGCTTGTATCGTGGTATACTGTATCATGAGACTACTTTGGGGACAAGAGGGGACTGCAGGGGCGTGTTCCAAACTATTTCGAACCAATTTAAACCACTAATACTTTCATAGATCTGCTCTTTAAAATTATTTGCCTGTACTTGGTATATACAATGATTTCCTGGTCAATATGCTCTTCTTAATTCATTTTAAACCTGTATCATCAATTTTCTAACAAAAGTCCAAAAGCATTTTGCTTTTAAGGAGTGCGAAATTATTTTTAGATTATCCTTGTATGGATTTTGTTTTCAGCTGGGGAGGATGGCCTTCTCAAGGTATGGTCCCGCAGTGGCTTGGCCAGGTCAGTGGTGGCCAGCGCCGGAGTCCCGGTACACTGCGCTTGCTGGGGCCCCATGGGCTCCTCTGTCCTGCACGCCCAGGCTAACAACCTTGTGCTCACACACTTGCAGGGCAATACGAGGACCTTGCAGGTTCAACAAGTCTTACAGATTATTTTTGTTGTGTTGCCTTCTTGATCTCACCACAATCTATTTTTTATTTAATATCCTCGTTTTTTCAGTGGAAGGCTCATGAGGGTTTAGTCCTTTCGGTAGATTGGAATTTCAACAAAAATCTCATCCTTTCTGGAGCTGAAGATGGTGTCTATAAGGTGACTTTAAAACTTATTATGTACCCAATCATAATAATTTATCCTATGCACTTACTAGGGTAATAAAGTTAACGCACATTTATAAGATTCTGGGGATATATTTATACAATGGTTAATATTTTCCTTGCTCAATAAATATACCTGCTTAGGAATCAAATTTATTTTCAGGAACCGCTTTCAAAAAATAAAATTTTAAACACTTATCATGAATTCATAATTTTAATTATTTTATTTTGCAAACATCTAATTACTTTTCATAATTTGTAAAAAATTTGCAAATACGGAGAAGATTTAACTTTTTAGGTTTACTCTACTTCCTGATTCAGTTTCCAGCCAGAAAACCAACAAAAAAATCCTTTCCTTCACTGTTTTAAAATTTGGCGACTATTAAATACATCGGTCAATCTTAGGCAAAATAGTGCGTTTTGCAGAATTTTTTTTTTTTTCTCAAATATCTATTGGAAATAGTACAAATTGCCATAGCATGAAAAATAGTCACTTTTGCAGAAAAGGGTACATGTTTTTTTTTTGCGGGAAATAGTATGTTTTGTAAAAAAGGAAAATAAAAGGATTTTGTTATTTTCTCATAAAAATAATAATGTTAATCGATTTCTTAACCTCGAATTACACTGACTACATATATAATTCAATTTCGTCCATTTTGGAGATAGGCAGTTTTGCATTACAGCCCCACAATTGAGGAAGTTAATAATGATGTAATTTTTTGTTGTTAATTACTTAACCTTTGGAATGCTGAGCACTCCCAATTTAACCTTTAGACGCTTGTGCGCAGCGTCCAATAAAGGTAGTCCACTGCCCAAGAATTTTTTGTGAAATATTCGCGCGACTTGCGACCTACGTGTAGCTGTTATAAAAATAGTTGTATCTCTAAAATTAGTCATCGTATTTAGGTAAAATAAAAAGCATTATCAAAATATTGTTTATAGTTATAAAAGCTTTATTTGTAATTTTTCACATTTTATATAATTACACATTAAAAGCATAAAAAAATAAAAATATTAAATTTAAACATTTTTTTTGTATGCCAAATTTTAAAACATTTGTCTTTTCATAGTCCTTTTTTACATTTTCGGCATTTAAATATAGAGCTTAAGATTCTATTATTACTTGAGCAAACGCAACACCTAAGCTTGCTCTTATGTTATTCTGGCCAATGTTCCGAATTTTTTCATTTCCAATCGCACAATAGATTCTGTCATGGACGTCGTTGGAATATTTGCCTTTTTAGTTCCACCAAGTTCTACTAATTCACGTACCAATAGCAAATAGAATGCCCTGTGATCTTTAGTATTACCGAGAGATTTTGAAACTTTGTAGCTGTTCAGAACGCCCACATTTAAAAAATGGAAAAACAATGTATTGAAAGTATTGTTTTGAATGTACTTACAATAAAGTTAAAATAATCCCAAGATCAGCAATGTGATTATACCATCCAATTTACAAGCTGACAAAAGGGTGACAGTGATGTAGATTGTGTGTTTTATTAGGCGGGCCATAATAAAACACAATGCATATCCCAAGAGTCGACCTTGTAACGCAGGTAGAAGCACTAATATTACGCATCATGACAAAAATATTTATCGGGACCGAAAATAAAATTATGGATCGGTATATCAAAGATATTATTTACGTAAGCTAATATTCATATTTTGAATACTATTGTGATAAATCAGTGTAATCCGATAGCGAAATGCACCGTAATCACCGGTCCCGTACGGGACCATTGGGCATTGAACAGCGCAAATCCGCAGTCCCGTACAGGACCACTGGGCGTCTAAAGGTTAATACTTCTGTAATGTGCCAAGGATAAATTTTCGCTTGGCCCGCCTGAATCTATTTTCGTAATAACTTACTTGTTTTTTGCAAAATTTTTTTTTGGAAATTTCCTATCTACCAGATAATGTATATATATATTTATAAAAATTATATATCTCTATCTTAGTAGTTTCCCCAGAATAGCTACTTGTATTCAGAGAAATGATTTTTGACACTGCCAATTGGCAAATTTTGGTTATCCAATGGGTACCTGGCACACTAGAAGTTAACCCACTGTTTATATTCAATTTGAAACTTTCTTATGGTTCTGTTTGAGAGCTTGCTGTAACCTTTCTTTATTTTAAAATCGTGTTTATTAGAAATGTAAAAACAGAGGGAAAAATAAAAAAAATGCTAATCTGGAAAACCTTCACATAAGTGTGTGTGTTCAAATTAGACCCTACCTCTATTTTCGTGCCTGAAGTGCCAGAAAGACCTAATTTTGTGTAATACCTGTAAGAGTACCCTACACATTCAGTTTTGGTGAAGTTTTTATGGTTTATTTTAGACCTGGGATCTGTTCGACAGCAACTGTCAACTGAGTTATTTTAGCATGACACCCCTCTATACTGTCAGTGTGCTGGGCACCCACTGGTATCTGTTTGCCATTGTTGGATACAATATCTTGAGACTGTGTGACTATCAGTTGACCTTGGTACTGCATTTTTTTGTTTATTGCAGCTAAAAATTCTTCTTTCAATAATTGAATCCTTGTCACTTGAGATTGATTTTATTAAGATCATTGCCTGCTTGTGTTAAGTCATGGTAGTTTTATGATTAAGTCATCTGTTAATCCTAGTCTACTACTAGTAACCAAGCTAGCTTCTTTAATATGTGGGACTTATTAATTATTACTATAGTTACTACTTATCTGGTTTCGCATGAGTTTTAACACCCCCTTTTTTCTTATTGTATTTTTGGAAATAAGTGGACAAACAGTTTGACATTATATTTTATAATGTTCTCTAATAGTTAAATAAATTTTTCAAAGCTCCATTTCTCATGATGGAAAAAGGGTTTTTAGCGTAAATAGTCCAAAGTCGTGCAAAATTTATGTCACTAGGCTCAACGTTAGAGAGTTTTATAGTAAATTGTTTAATAAAAAATTGTATTGCCATTTTGCAGTGGTCTCTTGGCTGTTTAGAGCGCCCAACAACTGGAAGTATTCAGGAGTATTTCTTGGTCATCGGACGGAACACAAGTCGCAGCTGGCTGTGCCAATGGACACGTTTTGTTCGCTCATATCATTCAAAGGTAAAACACCAAAAATTTTAAGAAATAGTATTAATAGATTGAGGATACAGTAGTTACAAGAAAAAAAATCTTTCTGTTTTCTAGGCAATTGACTGTGGAAAATTTCGATATGCACCTGACAGGCCGTAAAACTATCTCCATCAAGGACATTGCCAGTGACACGACGGACCAGCTTTCGACTTTCCTAATCGCATTATCCAGATGGCCAAGGCCACGGTCAGCTTCAGGTCAGCCACAGCCAAACAGTGCTACATCCACTCCTCCATCAGTTGGAATACTCCCGCTATATTTGGACCTTAAAGAAGGGAACATCTGCTTGGTGCATCTTCTTCTGAAAGGTCGGTGGTCCATCAAATTTGTTGCACTGAAATCCTCATAAGAAGGTTTCTAAACTCTACAACAAAATCCCACCATCCTTTAAAAAATCACAACAACCATAATAAATTTAAAAAATCAAATAAAAACACTGATTACGCTATAGGTAGATTCGAAATAGAAAAAATATATTACTACCCAAATACAGACTATCACCGAAACCATACCAACTGCACTTAAAACACCTTACCTAACAATTATTTTTATTTTTTCATCAATTTAATATAATACTTAATATTTTGTAATGAAATCCTCAGCACGGAAATCCCAGTGACGATATCATTATTTTTTATATTGTTATAAAAAAAAAGAAGATAATAAAACATTATTATTTAATCATTGAAGAAGATAATATTTACACATCCCAAATGAAACACGAATCCGAAAAAACAAGAGAAAAATAAAAAGGTATCCGTCGCATCTGGGGCTTAAACCCAGGACCTCTGTCTATCCGGGACAACCGCTTTGCCGACTAAGCTAATGAGACCAGTTCAATTTATGCCATCTACACCGATATCATACTTCAAGTTCAAGACTTGTTAATATTATCCTCCATTTTAATTCCCATATTATTGGCTGCTATCCTTATGATTGCAAATTTCTTCCCGAACACAATTGCAATCGGAATCAGATGCGACTGATACCTTTTTTTTTCCTGTTGTTTTTTCGGATTCGTGTTTCATCTGGGATGTGTTAATATTATCTTCTTTAATGATTAAATACTACAATGAGGTATAAAAACTTCCAAATATGAAGCATTATTATTATTGATTCTATATTACTGACACAAAAATAAAAAAAAGAAGAAAAAAGTAAGTGGCTCATCTTCACCCCAGTACGAGATGATTGGAAAACGTTTATCAATATTTCAATTCGTTAGTTAAGTTTGCAAAAATATAAAAAATTTTAAATGAAAAAATTCTTTGTTTAAAACCACTTTTTTATATTTATATATTTGTCGACCGGTTTCGGTTGATCTCAACCTTCCTCAGGACCGTAATCATATAAACTAATCAGATTAAATCAGTTTATATGATTACGGTCCTGGGGAAGGTTGAGATAAACCGAAATCAGTCGACAAATGTATAAATATAAAAAAGTGGTTTTAAACAAAAAAAATTTTTCATTTAAATCTAATGTCAAGCCACAAAGTGATTGCTTTCTTCAATAATAAAAATATTTTTTACTAATTACTTCTTAGCCTCAGAATACTGATTAATCAGCACACTTTAACTGTACTAAAAGCCTTATAGTGCCGAGAATTCACCATGAATTGACAGTTTCAAAATTAGAAATAATTATTCTAAAACATTTACGTTAGTTTTACGGAAAAAATGACTATGGACAAAACAGTTAAAGCAATAATACATTTAGCATATTGTCCTATTCAGGTGTTTCTGTTTGGTGGAACGCTCCAGTGTGAATGTGTACAGCTACCTGGGGCGCCTCATTGCTAGTCCTCGTTGGGGCTCCATGAGACTGGACATTCTGGCTAAGAACTCCATCACGCTGGGACCTGACATGATGGCGGTTGTCGATCAAAATGATCCTAAGCGTAAGATTAATAAATCATGTCGACATAACTATCCGTTTTCACTGATTCAAAGGATCATATGGTTTAATTTAATTGATATTTAACAGTATTCCCTTAAAAATAATTTTGTTAACCACTTCACTCCTGAATAAATTAATTATTTTCTATCATTTCCGAGACACGATCCCTTGCAACCATTTAGTGTGAGGGGGATCAAGGTCTTCCCAGCTCACCTCACAATCCTTAATGACATTTACCACCCAATAGTTGGGACTTGGCATGCTACACATGTTCAGTTTTATTTGTGCAATCAGACTGCATCATTGAATCTGTACAGTTAAATCGCATTGCTGTGGTGCCTACACACACTCAGGTAAAACTGTGCGATCAGGCTGTATTGACTGATATGTGTAGGTAGAACTAGATCTGAAACATGCTACACACATTCAGTTTTATTTGTGGAATCAGACTGTACAGTTTTATCCAAACAAATTTTGAATTGATTTGAATTGAGTACAATTCAAAAACTGTACGCTTTTTTATCGTACACACGCTCAAATAAAACTGTACGGATTTATCTATACCGTCTGATTGCACAGATAAAACTGAACATGTGTAGCATGCTTTAAGGTTGGATCCTGCGGAAATCATGAATGTGGCATAAAACCGGTGCCTGCATAGGTTCAGGAATTCAAAAGCGAGCTTCCAACTATTAGGTGGTAAAAATTTATGTAGTTTAGGATTGTGAGGTGAACTGGGAGGACCTTGATCCTCCTCACACTGCATTATGATTGCAAGAGAGAGTCTCTCAGAAATGATTAACAGTGAATTATTTTATCATTGAGTGAAGTGGTTAAATTATAATTTGTTTTCAGTTATCCACATGTTTGACCTGCCAACTGGCCTGGCTGTGCGCAGTTCTGCGGACCATACCATCACAACGGTGACCCATTCAATGTCAATTTCTGAAATTTATCTCAACCAATCTGGACCCCCTGCTGAGAGGCAGCTTGCCCTGGTTGACTTCAACAAAGATCTCTATATAGCTTCTGTAAAAGAATCAAAAATAAAATTTCACAAATTAGGTAGGTGGATGCTATATGCTCATGACTACTCAACTGGTGCTATGTTTTTCAAGAATTAAAAAAAAAGCACAAAAAACTTCTTATATTGCCCGTGTTAATCATCTGCATTAGATTTTCACCCATAGAAAGTTTTTATTCGCAAAAGTGTTTTTAGATATTTGGAAAACGACAGGAGCGGCTGAAAAATTTGTTCCTGGATAGTTCAGAGCGCTTTTTTATTTTAGGTGGACGTTCAAGTGAATAATAGATATATACATGCGTAAACACATAAATGTTAAATCATGCCTTCTCACTAAACATGAAACTATGGGAGAAATCTCGGTAGTTAATTTGTGTACACATATCATAAAATTAGGTGTATTGGCATTCTTAAAAATATTTATTCTTTTATGATTATGTATGTACATATTTGTTTCAGCTGTTCAAGTAGGCGGAATCTGTTGGTGTGAAGATGCAGCCGTATTGGTAGCTCTGCAAGAAGGCAGGCTGACAATTTTCGGATGTCCCCGAGCACCGGCATTTCTATCTCTAACTACAATTCACAGAGACGTAAGGTAAAAACCCTTATTGTTTATATTTCAGTAGGTATATCAACGAATAGTACTAACCTTTACTAATTAAATTGACTACCAAACTTGGTAACTAACACTTTGGTGTTGCTATTAAAGTGAGATTTTGTAGCTCCAAAATAATAAATACCTACAATTAAATGCCAAGCTATGTATTCTATAAATGAATTGTATCGACCACAGTGATCTGGGCAAGAATCCGACCCTCCTAAATATAGAGGAAGGCAGAGTGGTAGTGAGGAGAGGGGATGGTTCACTGCTGCATATCGCCATATCTCCGTTTCCCGCTCAGCTTGTGAGGAAGGTCGCAGCCAACCAGTGGTCCCGAGCCCTAAAGGTACGCAATGCATATAATATTACATATTGTCTGTAAGTTCAATACCGTGTGCGAGCCAGTTACTTAAAAATAGGTCTTTTTGATGCTTTCAATAAGGAACTCCAGTGAAAATGTGATGACTTTAAAAATATATATTCATATAGATCTACAAACGCCGATTCTGAATATATAACTTTAATTTACTTATTCTTAAATTTAATTATTAAAACAAAAACATTAGCCACCCATCTCACTAGGACAATCCTGTGTTGAGATGAGCAGGAACACAATTTAAAAATAATCAGTAAATTTCAATAAGCAAACAATAATACATGAATAAAAATTAGTAAATATTAATAAGTAGATAATAGTAAATAAATAATAAGATCAGATAATAATAATTAAATAATAATAGTACATAAATAATGATCAGTAAATAGTAATAAGCATATAATAATACACATTAAATATTAAGTAAATATTAAGAAGTAAATAGTAATAAGTACATAATAATAAAAATAGGTAAATAATAATAAGTAAATAAAATTATGTCAATAAAATTATGTAAATAGTAATAAGTACATAATTATAAAAATAAAAATAGGTAAATCATAATATGTAAATAAAAATAAAAATAGGTAAATAATAATATGTAAATAAAAATATGTAGGTTAAAAAAAATAAAAAAATTATAATTAAATAGTAATAAGTAGTAATAAGTAAGTAATAATAAGTAAATAGTAATGATAATATCGAGCATACATAGTTTCTACATTGATTACAACATGGATAAAGCGAAATCACCATTCTCAGCTAACATAGACTTTTTGACCATTTTTTTTAAATAAATTTAGCGTATCTATAGTTTTAATGTTGTCACTAAGCCTATTTATTATATAAGAAAGGAGCTTAACAAGAAAAACTCCTTTGTCCAAATGATGTTCTGTTATTTGCCGGCTGATACTTTAGAGAAGAACCCATTCTAGTATTATGCACTTGTTGTGACCTTATAGCAGTATCAATATTGTTAAAAAATTTACAGAGAGCCTGTATTATGTACAATTGCCTTACTGTCATAATTTTACTTTCACTGTATAATTAGAGAATGGCATCCCCAATTAGGGATGCCATTCTCCCACTGGCTCCAGACAGTCGGGAGATGTTGGGACTCTCGGCGGTATTCACATAAAAATAAATGCTTTTAGATTTGCCGCATTGTTAAAGATGAGTCACTGTGGGCTTGCCTGGCCGCTCTTGCCTGGGAGCACCGGGAGCTGGAGGTGGCTGAAGAAGCTTTTGCAATCATCAAGCAACCGCATCAAGTTGAATTTATTCAACAGCTGAAGGTAAAAACTATCGCTTAGTTACATAATTATAAAAAATCAACTATTAATGAATTTGCATATTTTGCATGTTCTAGAAAATTTGACCTAACGGTGATTTATAATTTTATAGCATTGTATTTCAATCGACCCAATCGATTATTAATTATGTATTACAATGGGCTTATCAATTCATAGGTATTATAAATGGATGTGCCTATATAATGTTTTCATAATTTAAATACAGTTGAACTTGGTGTAACGATCACGGCAATAGCGAATTCACGGCTATAATAAGCAATTACAGAATGATATTTTAATTCAGGCATACTTTCATACATTCGTTTACCGTTATAACGAGATCACTTCGCTGATGATGTGTACAAATAATTCTGTGAAAACAATTTCTAAATACATAGGTACCATAGATCATTAAGTCTGAAAAAAAAACCATTTCTCGAAATAAGTAACAAGAACTGAAATTTCTTTTAATCCTGTTTTACCAAAATATTTACCAGGGATGGATTAATAATTTTATAACACTACCTGCTTGTTGTCGGTCAGTTGTCTGCTTGGTGAAACATTCCTATCCGGTATTATCGGGCACAATAATATTATCACAACTCCTTTTAGATTACTACTAATCAATCTTTTTTGAAAAACCGAGTACGGTTACGGTGAGTACATTGTCATAAACCTACCCAGTATGTTTATGATAATGAAGCACAACTTTTTAGCAAAAGGGCCGCTATCTCTGTTTTTCAAACGTTTGCACGGAGAACCTAAAAGTGGATGTTTTAATTTTTTGATGGCGGATGGGGGTTAGTCAGCCAATTACTTGATTTCACATTTCTAGAGATTTTTAGATTATCGTGAGGTGCACACCGGTTCTTTAAATTTTGTGCTGTTTAGAATTTGTGGTATGGATTAATAAAAACACAATAAAAAATTGAGCCACATGTTGTGCATCACTGGCTTATGACAAGTGAAATTTTACAACCGAAACCAATAACAATCTTGTAAGCTTGTGAATTATGACAAGTGAGATTTTACAGCCGAAACCAATAACAATTGCGTAGGCTAGATTGGAAGCCTCCAACCAGATAGTGAGAATTATAATGCGTTGAGTGTTTCGAGGGAAAAATTGAAAAACATGAAAGCGATATCTTTAAAACAATCGCTGATTTTAAATTTTATCTAAAAAAGTGACTAAAAATAAAAATAAAAACTCGTATTTTATTAAATTGCCAGTTAACAAAGCGATATTATATATTCAAAAATATATTGATAGTCGGTAGTTGGGTACATACTTTTAAAAAAACTATTTCTGTTACCTATTACATGGATATAGTAATAATATTTGGATGATTTGTATAGCGCCGTTTTGTGAAATATCACCTCAAGGGCGCAGCACAAATAATTTATTTCCAATGCTCTGTCTTATCACTAACTATAGACAATCTATTATGTATTATAACTTATTGCTACAATGAAGCAAATTTAGTCGGTCTCCTCGTGCTCGTTAAAACCAAGTTTGACTGTATTTTAAAAATGCTTTCACATACATGTCTTATAATTTATTGCACTTATACTTATTGAAATATTTTATTTACTGTTTTTAGAATCCGTCATTATTTGAAGCGCAAGCTAACGAAAGGATGAGGGTTTTATAATAAAAAATAGGATAGTCCCAATAGTGAGAGCCAGGATTCATTGGAGCATGTTACCTGGTAATGAATATCTAGTCACTTTATATAGTCAAAGCATATTCATTTAATATGTTTATAATGTTTTCAATAACTTTACAATTATGCCCATAAAATGCACTTATAGGAAAAAGATGTATACTGTTATGATGATGAATAATGTTTTTAATGAAAATAAAACTTACGTTCACTAACCATTTGTTTTAAATAAATAATAAAACAGTCATTGGTGATCATTTTATCATTATTGCAAATTTCCTACCAGTATTTTGCTATTTATATGTCTTATTTTCATCTATGTAATTATAATATTACATATTAGGTAATGTTATAAAGTACTAAATATGTAATATTGTCATTTTCCTTGTTTATTGTTAATTATTTTAATTCATTACAAGCGTTTTTCTCAAAAAATCCTTGAAAGGAGAGGAAGTTATGGGAAGAAAAAAGAAATGAGCGATGAGTAGGAATATGGGGGTCAGTGTGTCCAAGAGTGACGGACATATTAATCCATCCCTCCCACAGCAGTGCTAGGCAATGGGTTGAGAGAATCCGGCTGGAGGGGTCAAGGGGTCTCCCTCAACCGGCCTCTCCTGGTTTAGGCCACCATGTATCTGGTGGGCTGACGCATCCGCCGCCAAATCCAGGACAAACCTCCCCCCATGAACCCGGGCACCCCTGTGATGTCACCAAACATGGTGAACCACTTAGGGTGACTTATGACAAAGGTGTTGGTTATCTAATTAATGGTTCCCGGGGCGGCGGTACCCATACCCGCCCCCTAAATTGAAAGGTGTAGAAATGCAATAATCATTGCTAATTGCAATAGAGGCAACATCATTGGTTAATGCAAACGAACTACATTAATGACCTTATACTCAAACAAAATTAAACAGAATAAAAATGAAAACATAACATACAACATACGAAATTTATTTTGTATAATTTATTTTGATAATTACTATCAACTAAATAACAGACACATAATAATATGCGCAGGAACATTTATAAATAACAATTCTATTCATAAATTCAATTCATCAGTTCAATATAAATAAATTCATCTCACACCTCTGGAAGATGCTGCGCAATCCATTGGTGGACGGTGAACAGCTCTGGACGAGTAACGGAGTGGTCATTGTACTGTTCTTCAATAAATTTGCCCTTCACGCCGAGCAATGACAGTTTGTCAAATGTATTCTTTCCAGCGTCGAGGGGAACTATGTCATCACTTCCTCCGTGGAATTGAAGTAACTCTGGTACTAGAATAATAAAAGATATGACTTATAAACTGTCAACTAAGCATTATACTATTATTATTTGTATGTATTAACTGTAACTTCTTCATTTTCAAGATATTAATGTTGATTTTTTTGTTCATTAACTCCACACTATGCCATCGTTGAGGGTATTTTTGGGGAGAGGAAGGAGTGAATGTGGGTCTGAAGAGACCCATGTTGTAGGGGGGAGAAAAGGGCCATAAACAGAGACTAGCAAATCGTTCCACAGTCAGACTGTTGAACTCAAGAATGAGTCATAGAAACGACCTGTTCTCCTATGACAAAATGTCAACCGTGTAGGGCATGTGTTGATGATTGCTAGCCTCACCTCATTTGACTTCTTTTCAGTGATCTAACTCTGTACATATTTTATTATTTGCATTCGCCTATTCATTGAAATACCTGTAGAACAAGGATAGCATTCCCACCTGACGCCTGTGCCCAGATTGCAATCTGTTTGTTTAGATAGGGGAATTTATCAAACGGACTGCACGTTTTTGCAGTTAAGGATTTTTTCAGGTATTTTGAGGTTCCAGACCAGAGGTGGCTGCCAAATTCAACAGTGGGGCACACTAAGATTAGGGCATGTCCTCATAACGTCAGCAGAAGACTTCTAGTTGATTGCCACACACTGGGTACAGATGCAGTTACAGATTTGTTGAGTTGGGCACTTTTTGTTAAATAAATTTATACTTTTTTGTAATTAGCTATTAAGATATATCTGTACTATTAAATATTTTATATATATTTATATTAAACAAAAACAAAAAAAATGCAGAGGCTGTGCGAAGAGAGACTGGGTCTGCAATAGACCGAAGCCTCCAAAACTCTCCAAAACAGAGACACCTTGTCCAGGCAAATAGGATTTTAAAATGACAATGAATTATATAAAATTAGGGTAAGTACTGTAAACGAACACACTGAAACTGAACCTTTTTTATTTCATAACCATTTTTAAAGTTTTACCTCCTGCGGAATCGGTTTCTAAAGCTTTGTAAACTGCCGAATCCTTGTTGAGGAAGGAGGACAGGACGAATACTCCAGCAAGATCTGTGTTCCATCTATAGGCCGTGTGCAGGGCTAAGCAACCTCCCATTGAAAAACCACCTGAACAAAATGAGTCTAGGATTAATATATTTTTTTTTTAATCATTGAAGATAACATTAACAACTCTCTAAATGAAACATGAAACTGAAGACACAGTAAAGAAAAAGGTAACGCTAGCAGCTGGGACTCATGGTCTATCTGGGACTGTGCGCTCTAATCCACTGAGCTACAGCTACCCCAATTCGTCCCGTCATTTTATCGGTATCATACTTCGATTTCTAAGAACTGTCAATATCATCTTCAATTAATTCCCATATGCTGCTACCTTTTTATCATGAGTACAAGATTCTACCTACCCAAATTTATTTGTAATCTTTAGATTGTGTCTCGGATATA
The DNA here is from genome assembly GCA_022606495.2 of Halesus radiatus. Taxonomy (NCBI): domain Eukaryota; kingdom Metazoa; phylum Arthropoda; class Insecta; order Trichoptera; family Limnephilidae; genus Halesus; species Halesus radiatus. The sequence continues at coordinate 153,370 of JAHDVE020001084.1, read as the reverse complement.
CCTATCCAATTCTTTATTTATATGGGACATCTGTTGACTTTTTCTACAAGTCTAGGATTTTCTGTGTCTTTTCGGTTTCATGTTTCATTTTGAGAGTTGTTCATACTATCTTCACTTGATTAAAAAATATATTACAATGGGGTTTATAAGCTTTAAAAGGTTATTTCAAAATTGAAAGATAATAAATAGTTAAGAAATAATAAATCAATAAGAATTACTTTGTTTAAACCACTGTTTTTAACATATAAATATCTATGTTTCAGAAGCAAACCTCCTATCATCGGGATAAACAATATACTAAAATACATGTATATTGTTTATCCTGATGAGGAGATCTTTGCTTTTGAAACATGTAGATATTTATATATTAAAAACAGAGCTTTAAACAAAGTAATTCTTATTAATTTATTAATTATGACACCAGAAAGAAATTACATATCTTTTAAATTTTTATTTTCTTTAAATAGTTAAGAATTTACAAAGTCGGTATACATGAAGTATTATCAATGGCAATGGAGATAAAGATGGCGGTTCAACCTTTAGTACGAGCTTGTAGGACAGGCGTCAAATATTTTATTTAATATCGAGAATTGAAGGGAACTAGGGTCAACTGATATTTTTTCTAAGATAACAAACCATACGTAGAATACTGCATTTAAATATTCTACAATAATTACGAAAGCACTCACCTACGATAATTCGATTATTTGGAATTCCCTTATCATTTTCCTCCTTAATCAATTGTTTAATATCCTTTCCGATTAGGTCAATGCTATCGGCCACTTCGGGAACGGAAGAATTGATTGCCAATCGGTCGAACCAAACATTGCTTAGTCCTCCATCGCAGGGGGTGTAGGGTTGTAGGGGAGCAGTGGGGAACACTACTCTTATATGGGGGAAGGTGAAATCCTTGCCAACCGTTGCGGCCACGCCATATCTCATGGCCTCCGCAGTAGAACCTAAATTACATGTAATAAAATTAGTATTAGTATAAATAACATGGTTTTGAGTTTGAAATAAGCTTAACATTTACATAGAAACCAAAAAACAATTAAAACTTTAATTTAATTTTTCTTATTCATTTTGTTTTAATTAAAACTTTGTTTAATTTTCCAAAAATGTTGCATTGCAGCCAGGTTAGTAATTTGAAAGAAAATCGTATTATGACATTTTTGGGAATAAAAAACGGTTCCATGAAAAAACAACACACATATGAATCGACACACTTAAAATGTCAAAAAAAAAATCTAACTTAACATAAAAATAATAATTTAAAAAAACATATATAGTTTAGGTTTTCAGAAAAGTTTTTTTGTCATACTTAATTACTAAATGAATTATAAAAAGTGTGCTGTTTCATATGTATGTTGAATTATCCGGTTACCATGAAAAGATAACTTAACTTCTGCACATTCATCTACAATTTACGTTGTGGATGATTACAAGCCGTCATGTGAAATTTCCAGTGTTTACCATACGACATGCACAAGTCAAGGAGAGTCCTAAAATTTATGATGCTAAAGTTCAACAATTCCGCTTCACCGTTAAAACGCATAGGTTTTTAAAATAGAACTTGTCAGATTAATAAAAATTAGAAGAAAATATGTGCATAAAACCAAATGCAAAATAATGCGTATAAATTCATTTAAGGCCTAGTAAAATTTAATGTTTTTGTATGGAATTTTTAGGTTAGGTTCTTATTCAATTTATTTTGTATCCAGTAGTATCATATTTTTTCATTGTTTTCCAAACCGTTACATTAAAATAAAGGTAAAATTCAACAATTCCGCTTCAATTTTTTTTCTTTTTTTTTAAACCCAGACTAAGAACCTAATAACCTATTTTATATGTAATTTAAATACTGTATTTTATATAAATTAGGTTATTAGGTTCTTAGTCTGGATTTAAAGAAAAAGAAGAAAAAAAAACCCGGAATTGTTGAATTTTACCTTTATTTTAATGTAACCGTCTTGGAAAACAATGAAAAAATATGATACCAATGGATAAAAATAAATTGACAAATACTGTTGAAGATAAAACTGATTGGTTTAGCACTAGTATTGTATTGGCTGAATGCAACACAAAAACATTAACAAAAAGCAGTAATAATAACAATGGTTTTTGTTAGTATTTTTTGTTCATCAGTCTTTGGTCTAATTTAAATTCAGAATACCATTATTATAAAAATAATCTTGTTCTAATGTAATAGGAAGTGGAGGCAAGAAATAAACTAAAGCTAAAAATAAACATACCTGAGCCATGAAAGAAAAATACAGTGCCAGTGTGTGAACTGCCCTTACTGGGTATGACGTGAATAGGCTTTAACTGTCGCGCCATCACTGAGTAACCTTTGCGGAAAATCATGGAAAATATTATGGTTGTGTTCGGCGTAGGGTTTTTAACATAATATTCGTCCTCAAACACCGAGTGAGTGCAATAAACAGCATGCAATAATCTGTTAAATCGTAGAGTTACTTTGAAACGATTTTTAATACCTCTTTATTTCCTTGAGGACAGTTATAAAAGTTTGAGGCAACGTCTTTTTCGAAAAACGGACGACATACAAGAAATAATTTTTCTTTCAGTCTCATTTGGCATATTGCATATTTGTTGCCAGTATTGACATTTTTTTCCAGGTCTTGAAAAATTTTGCGATAAATTGATGAATTGATTTCTCACTCTGCACTTAAGATGGTTTCTAACAAAAATCCCACTTGCTTACAATGCGATGTCGTTTTTTTCCAGCGCATTTTCAAATAAATGTTAAAATCTTTTTTTTTAATGTTTAGCCCCTACAGGGATTTCAAATCATTAATTTTAATATTTTTTATGTAAATCAATGCGTAATAATAATATTATTTTAAAAGTTTACAACCCCCAATTTGCGGATTTTATTTATTTTTTATGCAAACACAGTTTTTTTTCGATAGGTAATAGGTATGTGTGAATTATGTATTTATGCTCTCAGGTAAAAAAAATTAGAGTAAATCATATGGATTTTTTGCTTTGAAACTCATTGTGTAAAGTCGCGTATCCTGAAAATGTTTTTAAAACAAAAAGACGTTACCGTATACATTTGTGTGTGAATATACAATGTTTTTGCCCCTCGTCACTGCTGGAAAATATTCTCCACGCCGGTGAAGAAGGGAAGGGTGGGAAGGGGGTAGGGTTTGTTTAATTTTTTTTAATAATGCCGTTTGGCGGATTTTTATCAATACGTCACAGCATAAATCGGATGGGTTTTTTTAGGTTATGTGTACTGAGCGAAATTATAAAATATTATTAAAAGAAGCTTGCTTATGTATCAGCAATGATAAAATTTATTTTAGTGTTATGTATTCTCTTATTTTGTTTGCTATTTCTAGTAGCATTACAGCCCTCATATTAAGAACTTTTTTAAATGACAAGTTGTGATAAACATATTCATTGAGTATATTAAATAGTGGTTTACGCAAAATATTTCTTATTAATTTTACATTCATTGACATTTATGTTGTTTTTTATTCAAACAATAAACAAAAACAATAATGTTTTATTCCACTAACTAACTAACTAACTAACCATCACGCCGTTTCCCCGCAGGGGTAGGCAGAGATGACGGACCGCCAAACAACTCGATCTTGGCATACACTTCTTGCTTCATTCACATTCATACAACGCCTCATACATTCTCTTCTGTTATTCCGACTTCTGACATGGCCCGACTCGAGTATTTGATTCACTTGATCGTGCCATGTCTTCCTCGGGCGTCCCCGGCTTCTTCTTCCATTCACATTCGCGTCATATATTCTCCTTACACTCCTTTCTTCGTTCATTCGCTCTACATGCCCAAACCATCTAAGCGTCCCTTTCTTAATCTTGCTCACTACGCTTACATCAGCCTTGCATTCTTTACGAATCTCAACATTTTTCACTCGATCATACATGGTTTTAACACACATTCGTCTCAGAGATCTCATTTCTACAGCATTCAGTCTACTTTCATCCTTCCTCTGCCAGTTCCATGCCTCACTGCCATACATCAAGGTTGGTATCAGCACTCCATTGTGGACTGCTAGCCATTTATTATTCCAACCTACAAAAATATGTAGTACATTCGAAAGATTATTCTAGAACCCATCTTGTCTACATAAAACAATTTATTTTAGCAGGAGACGCAATGTGAATTAATAAAAATTATGGTTTTTTTGTGTAATGTTTCGAAAAAAGTTCTCAGGAGACGCGGCTTAACGTTTACATTACAGGCTTTACGTGCTTTAGCAAAATCGTCTTAAAGTAAACTTGTTTTTAAGGTGGTTCTTGCAGAATTAATAGAATAATTTTTATTCTTATATCTTGCCGTAGAAATTTCCAAGTGTTCTATGGTTTTATTTTCTATTTAGAATGTCAATAAGTCAGTGTCAAAGTGTCAATGCCAGTGAGAGTGGTGACAGATGAGTGAAGACTGAGTTGGTCATTGTTTGTGTTGTTTATTTAAGTTCTATATGATAATGTAATTTATATCGTGTTTTAATACGTACAAAAAAGCAACGGTTAAAGTGATCACGAAATGATGATTAAAAAACAAATAAGCGGAACAAATTGAGTTTTTCTACAAAAATGTACACCAAAATTTTTCAATTCTAGGCACACATTTGACCTACTAACCTGAGATATGATTATATAGTTAATCTGTTCATTGTATTGTACTATTGGAATACACTTTCCATCTGACACCATGAATATATATGCAATTCTATTCATAACATTCCTGGTTCCCAGATTGGGGAAATCAGACGTTGAATTTTCTAATGATATAAGTGATAGTGGAACTCCAGAGTCTTCTGTGAACCATGTATTTGAGCTGACACAGTCACTTAATTTGGCCAGGCAAGAGCACATACAGAAGACTTGTGAAAATTATAATTATAGCATGTCTGTCATTGACATGAAACCAGAAAGTCTTGAGCATGTTCTTGTCGATAATAAACATAAGCTGCTATACTGTTATGTTCCAAAGGTATGTATTTGCATAATTTCACACCTCTGACTTCATTCATTGTTCTAAGACAGTAGTTAGGTATGTTTAACTCTTAACTGGCGTCTTAGTCGCATTGGACCCATGTTGAATTTTGTTTCTTCCAAAATTCATGTGCTATTTGTCGAAGTGACCCCACCTCCTCAGTACCTTCTTTAATTCAAGGTGCGAATGTACCAGCGAGAGTACTTCTCCTTTGGGTCAGTGGAAGTAACATTTTTAAGACGTAGGTGAGTCCAATGAGGCTAAGACATCAGTTAAGTAATTGTTTTTTAACCTGACATTGAAAAACAATTAGTTGGTAAAAACAGTACCAGGACTCGTAATACAGACCAAGAAGACGAAATCCAACAATGGATCCCTGAAGAACTCAATAATGAGGATCTTATATTATCACATGCTCTGACAGAATATTCTTGAAGGAGTTACAAAACCTTCAATTTTAAGCATTGTCTTTTATTTGTCATTATCGTTTTTTTCAATAGTCTCGTTGTGTTTCCCTAGGAGCATTCCCTATTGTATGAGAATATGTAATCGATTTGTAAAAAAAGGTTCCAGCATATAGTTTTATAGTTAAATTTCAAAACACATTTTTTTTTATAAATTTGTCAAAATTGTTGTTGAAGACAAAATAAATACTTTGTCTTTTTTTATTTACTTTCAAAAATATCAACTGTGTGATTGTAAACAAAAATAAAAATCAAAATCGGGCGTATGATGATTTTTTTAATGAATTTTTATTATATAGAGTGGGTCCAATGGGGCTTAGACACCAGTTATGTAAATTTTTACCACCATTCCCGTCAAGGGTTAAGATTAAGTGATGGGTGACGTATCGTTTTGCATTTTGTTGTAATGTATTTCTTTTTATATTTTAAGTCCGGCAATGAGACAGTTACAGTTGCTTATTAGTTTCATGTCTAACGCTGTAGTTCTGACAGTTGCACAATGTTTAAAGCGTGATGTGCATGCGCAGAATTGTTCAACAACATGGACAACTGCTGCCATCCCTGTGATGTGTTGTATTTCTGTATCCATGAGGTCAATGGGCCTATGTCCAAAATACCAAAAATTAATTGAATGCGCCATTTCATTTGGAATTTCATTACCCAACAAGAGGTAAACAGCACTCTTCCCTGAGCGGCTTCGTCATGGAAATCATTTTCCAAAAATGAGTTCTATGACACAATTAATTGATTTTTTAATTTGAATACTGCGCAAGAGTTCCATCTACACCCAACCGTTTGGAACCAGTGGGTCTATGGCATCCCCAATTAGGGTATGTTGTGAAAGGTAGTCAGAGGGATCACCAAATATGGCTAAAAGCCATTTCAAGCAAAGTTTCAATTCTGAATGGTGGTCTTTCTATAAAATATAAATAAGAATCTGGCAAAAAAAAAAACAAGTTTTTGGCTCTCCTGGAAATTTGTGAAGTATGAGATACGGCTGTTTATATTGTGGGTGGCAACATGTTTACAATTTTACATTTCAACATGCGGCTCAAATTAGAAGGACCCAAAACTAATTCCAAACATAAAAGAAAAATTCATTGTAATTTTTTTTTTTTTTCATTTCGACACATATGTAAATAACTTCAAAATTGGAACTTTACAAGAGAGTGGTTTAAAGAGACAGAGTTGCAAGTTGGGTTTTTTGATTGTCTTGCACCAAATTTGCGACCTTCACTGTCAATTATGTCCCAAATTTGGTCCAAAACGATCAAAAGCTCAACTTACACCAGGCTTTTGTCTTTTTAAACCACTCTCCTGTAAAGTTCCGATTTGAAGTTACCATACTTTACATAGGAGGTGTTGATTTGTCTTTTGTGAATAACGATTTTTGTTATGCCTGTTTCACTCTCCATTTTGGTTGTTAAATGCAGTTTTGCTGCCTCATCCTCCCCCACTTTGATCCATCTTTTCAGGCAGCCTTAGACTTTTGTTTATTGATGATTTTTTTTTCTTACCCATACATTACTTTCCCAAATCTTTTATTAGTATGTATGTATATTAAATATTATCAATTGATTTTTGTCACTTTCCAGGTGGCCTGCACCAATTGGAAACGCATCCTGATGATATTGACGGAGAAGTGGAACGACACCAACGTCCTCTCCATCCCGGCCTCGCTTGCCCACTCTCCCGGGATGTTTCCGAGTCTAGGAAACTTTTCGGAAGATGAACGGGCGGACATTGTCGACAACTACACCAAACTCATCTTTGTCCGGCACCCATTCGAGAGATTGCTGTCAGCATATAGGAATAAGTTGGAAGATGAGTCGCCAAGTGCTAGCTATTTTCAGGTAAATAAAACAATGAATATTTTTTTTATCCACATTTCTCTTCTCCGTGGTTTTCATTACAACTAAGGGTTATGATTGACCCAGGCTGTAATTTAGCTTAGATGGTTTTGACATGTAGAGCGAATGGACAGTAAAAGGAGTTTTAAGAGAGTATGCGACTAGAATTGAATGGAAGAAGAAATCGGAGACATCAGAGGAAAACATGGCAGAAATCAATCGAATACTTGAGTCAGGTAATTTCAAAAGTCGGTACAATAAAAGAATATGCATGAGATGATGTATGAATACAAATGAAGTAACCAGTGTGTGCCGGGACAGAGTTGTGTGGCGGTCCACCTGTGGAAAAATTGTGTGATGGTGAGGTAGTTGTAAATCTTAATTTTTTTTCATTTCTTGTCCATTAATAATGTAACAATTTCTAGACATTTTGTTTTGAGAGTTTTATCAACTATGTACATTCGTTACTTAATAATTTTGTAAGAATGAAAAAGTTAATCACGGGAAACCATCACTAATAATCTTAGCTATAAAGTAGCTTTTTTTAAAAATTATTGCTGAAATGAAAATGAAAATTTTTGTTTTTTTTTTTGTAGTTAACGCATATAATTTTTATAATACGATTAATAATTTTATTTTAAATCTAATCAAGCAAAACTACAGAAAAAGCTTCAGTTTAACCAATGCATATTTTCTTCGGTTTCATTATGTAAACCGATTAATAGTAAAGATCAATCGAAATAGTGATGTCACTGATGGCTTCGCCTTAACTAGAAAAAGAATGACTTAAATTTGACTCACGTTTTTGATACATTTTCAATTGAGATTAAATTAAGATTTATTTAAGAACGTGATACATCTTATTCTGAGAATCAATGCAAATTTATCTCATAATCCACCCAATTTTTTTTTTCAACTTCCCATTTAAAAAAAAAACTCTCTTTTATCAAAATCATTTGAGTATTTCATCATAATTTCTTATCTAGATATCACGTTGCAAAGAATTTAACACATTGTGACGCTTATAATGCTTGCCATTAATTTTTCACATTAAAATTATAATCTCAAGTCTTCAATGTAGTTCCTTTAAACTTAATCTTATCTTAAAGATTCTTATTTTCCCTTATATGTACATATTGCCACAAATCAAAATTTTTGCATATTTCTATTTACATTTCAGCAACGTGTTGGACGATTCATTATAAAAAATTTCCGCCCAAACCCTTCGAATTCATCCTTGTTCTATGGCAATGATGTTTCATTTAAAGAGTTTGTGGAATTTTTGACATCTCCTCCGTCAGTGGGGTCCCAGGACATGCCATATGCCATCAACGAGCACTGGGAATCCATCGATCGCCTCTGCCACCCGTGTGCAATAAAGTACAGTATTGTCGGTAAGTCTAAAAAAGCCTTTAAGTGTCAATAAAACGTGTTATTTGATTAGATAAGAATGTATTTATCAAGTTATACATTCCTTGTTTCAATGGTCGTTTTTAATCTAGCCAAATCTAACCAAGCATTTCCAAAAATTCTGTGCAAATAAGATAAATTATCTAATATACGAGTAGATAGCAACCATTTCACCATACTTTTATTTTCCTTACATTATGATTAAAAATACATACCAACATATACATATTTCTGAAAGTAACACACAGATAGTGGATTTGACCAAAATTTCTTTAAATGTCATTAATTTTGCTAACAATATAAATAAAATAATTGTATTCTCCAAAAAATACATAAGAAAAATATGTCCTAGATAATAATCAATAACACAACACATTAGCACTTCTACGAGTTACTGCGTCAATTTTTTCATCTCCCAATCGCTTGCTGGTTATTATGCAAACCTAAAAGGCAAACAATGCATGCATTATTGGAACCTATGTGTTAATTAACAGTAAAATACATATATCAAATTATGGGAATATTTTATCATTTGTCAGTACGATTCCTAATTTCTGTCAAATGATAGAAAATGTAGGCAGTAATGTTACAGAAAAATTATTATACCAGTATTATAAAAATATCAATATTATAAAATTATCAGTATTATAAAAATACCAACATTGTAAAAAATATCAATATAATAAAAATATCAACATCATAAAAAAATTAATATTACAAAAATAAAAATATCAAAAATATACAAAAATAAGTATTGGCAAGTATTAAATAAATTTAGAAATAACAATTAAAAAATTATATAAATAAAACAGCAGTTCAGGTTGGTTACAGTGAGGATAGACTTAATATAATAGTAACACCAAAATTATTATTTTTTACTGAAACCCGCAGCTATCAAGTAAATATACAATCAGGAAACCATCATATCTGTTCAATAGGCAATGTAAGAAAGAGCAAAATAGCGTAAATACAGCAGATATCGAGGAGCTATATAGCCAAGTAAACCGTCATATTTGTTACCATCAATACACAAGGTTACTTTCCATCATAGAGCAATTGTTTTTAAATTCGTACAGCAATTTGTTAAATATAAATGGTACAATGTATTCAGGGGTTCGTTGACCATATTTACTTTAAAATATTGGCACTATCATTCCTATATTTTGTGTGAATCGTGTATTGTGTACATGATCCACCACTGTCTTATACGGACTGTTAGATATATGTTGCAGTAGAATTTTTTGCCACAAAATACCACAAACAGGTAATACATTAATTGATTTGTACATGATATCAATGTCTCGCTTTTGCTTAAAAACTGTTTTACTTACTAACAATTTTACCATAGCGTTTTGAATCAGCTGTAAATGTTTTACACAAGTGTCCCCAAGAAGTTATTCCATACCTTAAGGTCGATTCTGATAGAGACAAATAAATTAGTTTCATAATTTTTATAGACACATAAAATTTTAACTTATGGAGTCTTCCTACAATGGCTCGAAGTCGCTTACAGAGGTTGGAAATTTGTACGTCCCATTTCATGTTACAATCCACCGTAACACCTAGATACACATACTGGTTGACTAATTCAATACTTGTACACTCGCATGGCTGTTTGATATTATGTATATATTCATAATGATAATGAACTAATGAATACCTACCTACTGCTGTGCCGGCAGAGCGCATAGCAGACGTCACCCTGATTGATGACCTATAAGACTTATTAAGTTTGACAAATTGATGACCTATAAGACTTATTAAGTTTGACAAATTTGACATTCTACTAAGAGACCCTACTATTAAATTTTTAATTAATGGTAAAGATAAAGAAGACAGTTTAGGCCACTCGGGCATTTATTCACTTCAATGCAACGACTGCCCGGCGTTTTATGCAGGCAAAACGTCGCGTAATGTTAATATCCGGGTAAACGAACACCTAAGATGTCTCAATAATAATGGATTTTCGGAATTTGCCAACCACCTCTAAGAAACAGACCACACATTCAATAAAAATACAGGCACTAATTTACTGCATAAAAATGGAACAGGCATTCGACTTGATAATTTAGAAGCGTTAGAAATAAGGAAAGCCAAAAACGCTAATACTGGGCTCATTAATAACCAAACAAATTTAAATAAAAGTCCAATTCTTAAATTATTCCCAATAAACAAAGTACACGCCCTTCCCTGCTAGGTACCTACTGATCTCCCACCCTCGGCCCTCCACTTGCCCGCTTTTATCAATCCATAACACATGTGTATCTTAGTTCATAGTTTAGTATTATACTGCCCTGACGAAGCTACGGTAGTAGTGAAACCCGGTTGGCAAAAGTATATAACGAATAAAAGTGATTGATGAAAACTAAGTTATTGTTTTATTTTTTAAATTACAATTTATTCCATTTCATATTCCGTATGTCCACCCGCTAAAAAACAATTCATATCAGTATTTTAAAGCATCACATGCTAAAAGTGTTTTTTTCTAAAATATTAAAATTAACGCCATCTATTATAATTATGTTTTGAATGCCCGTATTATTACTTATTACATAATATTAATAATACCCAATTAGTGCAATTATGATGATTATATACTAATTACTTATATGCATATCGCTTTGGATATTTGCAATGCATAAATAATTATAATGAATGTATTTCCTTATCTGCGTTTTCATAAAATCCTGTCAATTTTAAACTTTATTGATAACAAATTATTATGATTGATTTTAATGTCATAATAAGTATTCCAATCATAGCAATCTTTTGAAACCATTATCAGTTTATTGTTTTTTTTTCAAATTATTATTATCAATCAATCTTTAATTTGGTATTTTGTATCACACCACTCATTACGACAATAATGTATACTTGTCTTTTTTTATTAATGCACATTACACACGATGAATATATAATATCAAATACCCTGGATGATAATACAGTGATATGTTAAGGCGATGCAATGGGAAGTAATGCAAAATCATGTGTTTTCGGTTTGAGAATTTGATGGCCTAGAAATATCGTGGATGATTTAATTAAATACTGCAAGTAGAACACACCTTGGCCTTTCGTTTATCCGGGCATTTTTTAGGTGTGTCTTTTTATAAGCCTAGAAAAAAATTAAGTATCAGACATTAAAAAAATGTTTAAAGCGCAAACTCTCCTACTTACAAACCCCTTCTCCGATATTGTCGTATTGTTCATTGTGGTAAATTAAGTTTTTTAGAATATGACCTTAAAACATCTTAACAATTATGTCTGAGCTTTACAGAATAGAATAAAACATGCATTTTTTTGGTGATGGTTTTTTTTGCGTAAATCGATGCATGCGGCCGATGTTAAGCGGGAATCTCCTTGTCGCCACCTGCATAAGGAGCGCGTGATTTCGTTGGAATTTTAGCCAGTGGATCGCCTTACGGCAAAAGAAGTCTAAAAATAAAAATACAATAAAGAAGATTTCTCTAAATTTATTAAATTGTAAGTGTTTTATTCCCTTTCAAAACCACCAGACCGAGCTCGACCGGCAAGTGGCGAGGCTTATAACTGTTAGTGCAAACCTAATAGCATCTTTAACATTATATTTTCATGTATGAGCAAAAAAGTAGTACAGTCGTATACAGGTTACTTAATATTTATTTTATGAATTTTCGACTTCTATAATTTATTACAAATATGTTTCATAGAAAATTTATTAAAATGTATTAAAAAAAAAACAATTCGTACATCCCGGGCCGCTAGAGGCACTAGTGTAGCGTGTTGAAATCAAATGTCAGAATCTGCAGTATTTGATGATATTAATATTTATCTCACAATATCGCTCACCATATAATCTCAGGCTCATAGAATCAGTCGTCACAGACGGGTACTATAATGTATAATACGCATGGGCGTGGTCTGGATGAAGTTCCTCGATCTGCTGGCCAAGTGATATTTGATCATTTATCTGTATCCCTCTCCTGCCTCTCTGTGCCCCTCTTCTTCTCTTCCACCTTACACGTATCCAGTAATTGTTGTATAGTATCACTTTCGTATGTAGCGTAAACAGATAATCTTTAATGTAGATTCCCACAAATATTTTGATATCCATTTAATTTATTTTTTTAATTTTAAGTAAATCCAATTTATTAATGTTATTATTAAGTTCTGCAAGTATTTTAGTTTATTATTATTGTGAAAGCTGTTTCGGAGTTCAAAGCCATTTTTAAGCTGTCATTTTTTAATTCATGTTTTTGGTCCTTACAAAAACATTTTTACTCATTAGGCATTAAACTTATTTTCATGTGATTTCACATTTGCATAGAGAATATTATTTCATTGGGCCATACATGAATCTATTTTATCTATTTTAAGAATATTAGTTTTACCAGAGAAATCGTTTGTTTGGGATTTGTGACAAATTATCCTGGAAAAATTAGATTAAATTTAGATCTTGGATTCAGTATTGTAAAAATGTGAACTTCGATCTCTTTAGTTATTTTGAACACACTTATAGGTAGATATTTTAAACACACTTATAGGTAGATATTTTAAACACACTACCTAAGGTAAACTAGGTATAATTGATATACATACATATAGGTTATAATGCTACCAGCCAGGTAGATTGTTGACAGAGGAAATAACCCTTCCGGGTTATTGATGGTTATACTTTGATTATACATTAGGATTTAATGATATTTATGGTGCCGGATGATGATTGAACTCATCGATTCACAGAGCATTGTGTGATTCTATCCTCAGGTCGTAGGCCTCTATTAAAGACAATAATATGTACTGCTAAACATTGAGGGACTGGGATTTATGAATTACATTACATTTATTTCCCCACATTCATATACAAAAATTATATGTTGCACAATTAGTTGACTCAAATAACACAACCTTAAGATTGTGTGTATTGGTGCATATGTATACTCTTATGATGTATGAATGTGAATAAAGCAAGGAGTGTATGCCTAGATAGAGTTGTGTGACAGTCTATCCTCTCTGCCTACTCCTTCAGGAACGGCGTGATGGGTAGTTAGTTATTTGTATACACTTCCGACAGTGATGTCGTTGCCAGACAGCACTGAGAAACAGCCTTTTGTCTTGCTTATACTTATTGTTTAGCGAGATAGGGACAACAAGTGTATATGAGTATTGAATCTAAATATTCTAAAGTTTTATAGCATTTTCTATTTATTAACAATTTCTAAACATGCTGTATGCAAGCAATGCATCTGTGTGAGTTATATTAATTGTTATAATTTTTTCGAAGCATCTAATATTGCCACCATTCAGGTAAAAGTCACCAACCCTAAAAACATCATTTTGAGATATTGCGATTTGAATGTTTAGAGATGAAGGAAAAAATCACATTTTATTATTTTATAATTTGTATTTCAGCAATATTTTACTAACTAATGTACCGTGGTGACTTTGCATCTTAAAGAACATAGTTTTACGCTTCGGGTGACACACTCAACTCAAAGCTGCACTTTTCTGGGTTGGTGACTTTTGTCAGAATGGTGACGATATTATGTACATACAAAATTTTTAAATAAAAGTTTTTTTAAATAGGTAAATACGAAACGCTGTTAGACGACTCGATACTGGCCCTGCACACCATCAATGCAACAAATATCCCCTTCCCTCGAGACACCCGAACATCTGGAACAGCCGAGAAGCTGAGGAAGTACTTCGGTCCATTGGATCTCGACTTGATACGAAAACTATACAACATCTTCAAGGTAGACTTCCAAGTATTCAATTATAACCTAGAGCCAATTCTCGGCTTCGATTTAGGTTGAAATCAATGACATAATTGCATTCTCTTCATTAAGACTTAATAATCTTTCATAACCCTTCATTCCTTAAATTTTATACTTTCCATTTTCTAAATCTCTTTTTTTCTTATTTCTAGCTTTTATAACTAAATTTCTACATTCTTAAATATATTTTATGTTAATTATTTTTATTGGACCAAAATTGATTTGACATTCTTGTATTGTGATATATTTTTTCTTTCTATTTAATATACATATTATTTGAAATTGATTTTATCCACATTCTCAAATGAACTGAAAGGCAGACTTAATTTTTTTTGGTTTTAGTTGATTATTTAAAAAAAACATATATATATATTATTTTTCATTACTTGTTTGCGTATTTTTATGTATTGAATACTTCCTTATCGTCTGTAAAAATATTTATTTAAGATTTTAGATAAACCCTGAGTACTCAAAAAACCCTCCTTTTATAAGTGTTATCTCGAAAATCAAAGCAAAGTATTCACTAATATTTCCCTCATTTCTTTATGGAAAATAAATGCAATACAACATTTTTTTTCCTCATTTGACTGCTTGGTCTCTGATAGTTTATTGTGTTCATTTGAACTGGTAAAACTTAGTTAAATGAATCACATTTTTACACTCATTGTAGATTAACTTTCCGTTTCAACAAAAAAATACTATTCAATCTTTTTTTACAGATTTATAATATTTTTTGCTTACTATTATTATTATTGAATTCCCATGTTTTTTTTAAATGTATTTGTAATTATCTCTTAGCTTTATTTCAATTAATTTAAATGGCCAGTGACATAATTTTATTACACTTTTCAGTGTCACTTTATGTACTTCAATTTCCATGTGTTTTGTACCTAACTAGCTAGCAATATGACATTACTTTATATATGAAATAATTAATATGTATATATATATTTTTTAATATATTTTTAAAGGATTTCAAAACCTTTGTTTTCTAAATTCTCATTAAAATGATTTATCAGATTATTAAAAATAAACACATTATACTCGTACGTAATTATTTTATGTTTTTCGTATTTCATATTAAACAAAAATTGTGTCTTAAATGGTTCTTAATGTTCTTGAAAGTAATGCATTCCGACACATCCATTTACTGGTCACTACGTGAATATGAATCTTTTTCTGTTTATAATTATTATTTTTGAATTTTTCCTGTTTGTATGTTTTCCTGTCTTCCAAACTAAAGATCTTTATAAAAAATGTTGTTTGTATTGGTGCTGTAGCTTAATTGGATTAAACTATATATTGTAGTGTTGGTTTAATCAAATAAATAAGCTAGTCCTGAACAGATTCAATGGCAATTATGTAATCTATTAGAATAATTTGAGATGTTTAATAATAATCGTAAAAAATTATGTGATGATTGCCGTAGGATAGTGGTAAGAGCTTGGACTCTGACCTTGTGGTATCAGGCTCGATTCTTGATGAATTAAAGTATGTTTGGAATAAATAAAATACATATTTCTGATTTATGTAAAAATATTGGTCACGCACACCATCACGTTCAGGCAAAACGTTGTGTTATGTTGAAGTAAAGAAGTTTGAATAAGCCAAGGAAGACCATCATCCAGCAGTGGATTGAGTTTGGCTGATTAATAAACATGCTTTCAACCAATATGTACTATGTATTCATTTAATGGACAAATTACTTTCATCAACTAGTTCATGAAAGGTTACCAATATTTTTAACCCGTAATATTAATTCAATAATTAATGTTTTCATATTTTGGTGGCATATCATGATCCAATCATTTGATTTTTAATTTATTGAAATGTGATCTTGTTATTTTATAATATTTTTTTTTACAAATTTTAGTGCAATAAATAATACATCCTGTCAATTTGCTGACACGTGACGCATGTCATCTCTTGTCCTATATCGTTATTTAAAAAAAAGTTAAATCCACACCGAAGCTTTGGGGATGCTGTTTGTTTTGGTTTTATTTTCCATCTTTGTGCACCTGTTTTTTAGCACCCATATTCTACCCACAATAATTTCTGTGCCATTACACTTTACATTTATTTAATCGATGTTTAAAACATTTTTAAAATTACTTTATAAATTTTATGATGGAAGGACTAATGAGTAATTCACCTTTGTTTGCTTGTTTCAAGGTATTATCCAAAACATGTTCCAAATATGAGTATGCTTCTTTGGTATTATCAAAGTATGTGTAAGTGTAAGTGTAAGTGGTGCAATTATTTTTTATTAGGCCAGGATTGTGCAAGTGCAATGCTCAGATTCTGCATCAACCGCGTGTTTTTGATCCCTTAAAATGTATCATTTTGTACTCATAAACTTAAGTATGATTTCATGGCTCCATTGATCATTGCTGGTAAATCACAGTGGCGTGCATTGCCCTATGACCAAAGGTAGGCTGCTTGTAGTTTGTCAAGTTCGGGTATGAAACGTACATCGAATATTTGTAAATGACCATTTTATTATCATCTTCCGCTGATTGCGACCAACTGAATAAATGATCATATAATTTCCTTATTCATGGAAAAAATACGTTTTAATTAGAAATTCGTCGTACTACCTTTAAATTTATTTTTATGGTTTTTTTCTTAAAGTAGGCACAGCTTTTCAGAGTTTGTGGAGTGCACGCCACTGGTAAATGCGTTATCACTGCTAAAAGCAAGCACTTCATATTTTTTAATTCTAATAGATTAGTTAACTTTAATTATAAAAATGGTGCTGTGTATTTAAATACCATTAGCCTAAAAGGTGGTTATTTTTATTATTAATTTGATATTATTTTATAATCACCACACTGAAATATTGTTGTGATTTTAATTTGAAAATCATTTTATCAATATACATGTTATTATTAATTTTATTGTTTGGTAAGAAATCATATCATAAATTTTTGTACTCTCTATTATAAGTTATTGATGGTTTTAGCAGAAGTTTGTTATTGAATACATTCTTAATATGTATTTTATCGTTACCCAGTTTACAAATAATATATGTACATATTTGCTTTTCACATAATCATTTATAATATTATTATGTTTTTGTGTACTTGAGGTGGGTACTTTTTTAGTTGTATTTTATTTTTAAATCATACCGGTAAAGTTCACCAACCATTGTAATAAATAATTATCTCTAATTTATAGGGATGACACATCATAAATTAAAAAAAAAAAAACTTATATTTCTGCATTTAAATTACTAGTTTATCTTTTTGATTGACAAATGTGCGACAAGCCTTGCTTGTAAATCTTTTGTAATTAACGTTTAAAACCCTTTAAATAACCGAATTAATGTGATATCGGTTTTAAATCTTTATTATTTTCTTTTTCCTTTTAATATTTGTGCTTATTTTTTTGTAAATATGTATGAAAACACATTGGAAAAAATAAATATCTTGTTTCTTGCACTTTTCAATACATTATACAACGTCACTGATCGTCGCTCCAAAATCAAAAGGGCACTCGTGCGATTTTGAAGGTTTGGAGTTATGAATGCAGTTTGCTTCGTCATTTGTATTTTATAAGAAAACTAAGATGAACGAAGTATGTATGAAGAATGAGCTAATGATGAATGTAAGTAAGTCTAAAGTCATGGTGTTTGAAAGAGAGAGTACGAACACAGTGTGCAAAATAGTTGTGAATGACGAATACTTGGAGCAGGTAGACGAGTTTGTGTATTTGGGAAGTATGTTTACGAGAGATGGAAAGACTGATAGGGATATTGAAAGAAGGGTGAATGCAGGAAACTCCATTAACGGAGGACTGAACGCGGTTGGCGCAAACAAAAAGTTGTCCAAGGAAGCGAAGCTAGCAGTCCACAATGGAGTGCTGATACCAACCTTGATGTATGGCAGTGAGGCATGGAACTGGCAGATGAAGGATGAAAGTAGACTGAATGCTGTAGAAATGAGATCTCTGAGACGAATGTGTGGTAAAACCATGTATGATCGAGTGAAAAATGTTGAGATTCGTAAAGAATGCAAGGCTAATGTAAGCGTAGTGAGCAAGATTAAGAAAGGGACGCTTAGATGGTTTGGGCATGTAGAGTGAATGAATGAAGAAAGGAGTGTAAGGAGAATATATGACGCGAATGTGAATGGAAGAAGAAGCCGGGGACCAAGGAAGACGTGGCACGATCAAGTGAATCAAATACTTGAGTCGGGCCATGTCAGAAGTCGGAATAACAGAAGAGAATGTATGAGACGTTGTATGAATGTGAATGAAGCAAGAAGTGTATGCCAAGATCGAGTTGTTTGGCGGTCCGTCTCTCTGCCTACCCCTCGGGAAACGGCGTTTTAGTTAGTTAAAGAAGTTAGTTAAGAAAACTGGCTTCGGTTCTAAGAAATATGTCACATGAGGTCTAAAATTCATTTCAAAATAATTAAAAACAACCTATACATTATATTTTTCACTCTGCAAACAGTTAAATGCGTTGTACTAAAAGACAATTTTGTACAAGTTCCCTTTTGCTTTTGGGGCGACGGATGAACCAGGCACAAAATATTATTTTATTGTCACATCACTTCCACTGTTATTTTAATTATTATTAATTTAAAATTAAAATTACTTTATGTAATATGACATAATAGCTTATTTAGAAATAGTGCAGTTGCTTGCATAATACGTATTCGGTGAGCTTTCATATTTACCCTTTTGTTATTATGTAATATTCATGTGTTTTACCATTTATCAAAACCAAAGTATTCAGTATTTCAGATCGACAGTGAAACCAATTACACACATATATATATATATATATATATATATATATATATATATATATAGATATTACCATTATTTTGTATTTATTAGGGATAATAGCAAACTTATTGACAAAGAGAACAATTTTATTAATAATTTTCTTTTATGACTTTGTACTTTAATCCTTGTGTTATAAAGCGGACAAATGCTTATGAATATGTCTTATTAAATCTTAATATCTTGACAATGAATCATGAACAAATAAATGTATGTATGTATTTTATTGAATTGTAATAAACCATTATTTGTGTACATTATGAGTAGTATTATTTTTATTGAAATCTGTTTAAGTTTGTTTATAACATTTCTGTTTACGGTGTTTTTCTGCATATAGCAACGTAACTGCGTAGACAAGCTATAGTGGCGCATTACAACGTACCATAGGAAGTGACATTATTAACAACATAAAGTAGCGAAATCGAAGCAACTATTCTGATATGGAAGAATTAATTACATATTTTCATTGACTGCATTTGAAAATATAAATACTGCAAACGTTTTTGGGCATTTCATGGTGAGAATACCAAATCGAAATAATAAGCCAAATAAGTTATGCAAAAAATAAACAAATATAAATGATTTCATAAATCTACAAAATATATAGTACTTAGTTTATATGTAATTTGTAACTTAAAATATATTTTTTATAATTTTTTTGTTTGGTTATCATAAATCTTGGTTTTATGATAAAAAGGCGAGTTAATTCTTAACATCAATGGTGTCGATAAATTCTGTAGGTACCTTAAAGGTGAAAAACAAAAAAGTCCAGAAGTCAGTTTAGCAAAATTGTTGAGAAGAGTTTGAAATTTTACTTTTCTGAAAAGTATTACTCGACTACCAATGTTTTAAACTAGGCTAATTTAGAATTAGTATATCAGAGGATTCAAGTGTTTTTAGCATTATGAGAATATAGAAGGAAATTAGCATTATTATCTCATTTCACATTGTCGCATTTGCAAAATTATTTAGTAGAGAGGTTATACTTTGCTAAGTATTACTGGACTATCAATGTTTTAGACTAGGCTATTTTAGAAATGGCATACGGAGGACTCCAGTATTTTCATCATTGTGTAATTAAAAATGGCATTTTTAACTCAATTTCATAAAATATGTTACTTCTGGACTTTCAGCTCTAAGGTACAGAATTTATCGACACCATGAATGTCGTTAAAATTAAGTCTGCAATTAATGAAAATAATTGTGGAACAAATATGTCTGCATTTCAAAGTATCACTTGGTAGATTTGATTTCTCAGAGCAGTTAGAAATTAAAATAGATTATTTTTCTTGTACTTTTGTCCAATGACATCTGCAGGCAGCGGGCATTTGCCTGGTGTTGCCAGTCTTATATTGTAAATTGTGTCCAGGGCTAGCGGAACTAGAATAAATAATGAATTATTGAAATATCTTTAATGTGTCGTTGACAAAGTTTGATATTTAAATTCTTCTTCTTTGAATTCCTTTATTAGTATAAATAAAACCAAATTTTTCGAATAATGAGTCAATAATATCACTATCAGTTCTACAACCCTTGGAGAGTCTCAAGGAAACACTTTCTCTCCCTAGCAGGTCTCTTGCAGTCTTTGTCCAGTTAAAGAACATAAAGATGTCCAAAAATGCACTGTCCGTCTCTGCACTGTTCAGCCACCTATGAAAATGTTTTCACCACTTTCCTGATGCATATAGGATAAAGGGTGTGCGCGGCACTCTTTGTGAAATCCGTTCATTTACTTTGAAAATCGAACTATACAAATATGCGCATAGCGCTGATGATACGTATTATTCTTGCATAATTATATACATATTATTTATGCGCGTAGCGACGTATGGGTTAATATTAGTTTGAAGTAGATTCACAATCAAAAAATCCAGATCTCTTACAGACAAATTTTCACCAAAATTATCGGCGTTTGAATAAATAACAAGGTACGCTTAACTCCACCATCAGCTAAGTAATATCTTTACTTATGCTGGTGCCGGTCCTAAACCCTGACAAAGGAGAAAGGTTGGCATAGGGCTAATAGCCTTTTCCCGTAAAACAACTCTCACTTAGGAAACCTTCGCAAAATAAAGACAGTGATAATGCATTCTTAGTTACTGCACGTGCACTGTAGATCTGAAAAATTTTAAGGCATGAACAGACTTCACTGACAACTGTTATTATAATAATTTGGATTTCGTTAGGTTGATAGTTTCTGTTAGGTTAAGAAGATATCATTGTTTTTACTTCGTGCTTACTTATTAAAAGTCCGAACAGCTGTTGTCAAACTTTGTTTTTAAACATTTGATCCGGACTTGGTGAATATGAAATTGATAAGTGTCTGGTAGTGTTTTACCTGTCATATCGCTTTCAAGTTGTAGTACCCCTCCAAGGGAATCCTGGAGAACCAAAGGTCGGTTAGAATCCGTTTCATTGACCCTGATCCATCTGTCAGTCGCATCGATGTGCAGGGATAATACAGACCCTAAGTATTTTATACCTGCAATAAAAAAGTCATTCAATATAAGGAACCAATTATTTTAGGGCTAGGAGCCAGAGTAGGTATGTATTTGGTTGAATGAAGCAATAGTATTTTATGCCATACTAACGCGCAATAACAAATTGAGATTGAGGTATTTCAAACTTGACAATCAGCACTATTTTGATTTTTTGACGTTTGACTGGTCCCCGATAAATGCTGATTCTTGTTTTATGATTAAACCGTGATCACCCATGAAGCGTAACGGTGATGTTGTTATCGGAAAACATCTTCAAAATTGTATTGGTAAAGGTAAAGTGTTTCTTGTATTATTATTTAATTAGCTTACTGTTAATCCTCAGCTCAGCAGTGTTGGGGGGAAGTTGAGGGTTGAGAATCTCCAATCGGTCCAAATAAATACTCATTCCTCCATAGCCAAACACAAGTGCCTGCATGAACCCACCCATTCCAGTGATGAAGTTAACAGCTCCAATCTCTGGCTCTATTGCTTCAGTCCAAATCTATAAAAAAACATTTTTATTTGTCCTATTTTTTTGCACGGAATATCTTGAGTCAATGTAACATTAGTGTTGCTTGTATCAATTTTTTTTTTTCATTTTTTCATCAATTTCAGTTCGGCTACCCTTTAGGAAAGGATGAGTTCATAAGAGAGTGAACTAAATAATTTATTTTCTCCTACCTTGTATGGATCCCTGACATATGGCTTATAGCTGCGATCGAACAGTCGGGTGGCCTGCTGATTGTTCCCCAGTCGCAGGTGCCCCACTGTGTGCATACTCCACGTCATAGCAGGGCCATTCTCTCGTGTCACATTCTCATAGTAGATGAGGTCATTTGCCATTGTGGATCTAAAATGAACATAATATATATAAATTATAAAAAAAAACTTAAGTAAATCGATAAGTTTAGTTCTTGATTTTATTTTTCTATAACACAAGACAATGTGATAGCTTGCCTTTCTAATTACGAGTATGACGCTGCATAAATACTAAATAAACATTACACACCTACACATAATTTAATTGCTAAACTGTATCAGGACTTACCCGATGGACTCTAACCATAGATTCCTGAGCTTATATTTAGAGTAAAAAGGCATTTTGGCCACTGGTGACTTTTTTTCAATTAAAAAAAAATAACCCTTGTCATTATTGTTTTTAAGAGATTAAAAAAAATTCTCCATGGGGCAAAATGTCACCTGCATTTTTTACTTCAAATAAGCTCAGCTATCGTTGGAGGTCTGTCAGATATGTCTGATACACCTTGTTTGTATTTTACCATGTCAGATAGGAAAAATGAATGATGAGATATTTTTATTTATTTCTGTAAAAAAATTAATATTATCAGAATTGTTTAGAATTAGTTTCTAGGCCTCCACGGCCGAGGGGTAAGGCTCTCGACTACAAATCCGAAGGTCGCGGGTTCAAATCCCGGCGTGCGCAAGTAAATTTTATTTAATTGATTTTGTTGTTTCACCATTAATTCATTTAAAAATAATATGTAGTATATTTACGCACGTTCCAGAGTGGAAGATACTCTCAGTATCGCCCTGGTGAAAGACCACCATTCAGAATTGAAACGTTGCTTGAAATGACTTAGCCGTGTTTAGTGACCAGATCTGAATAGCCAGATATTTACCACCTTCCTCTTCCCCTCCCCAATACCTTCAGCCTCACAACATTCCCCAATTGGGGATGCCATAGTCTCACTAGCTCCAGACGGTTGGGAGCAGTTGAGACTCTTGTGCGGTATTCACATAAAAAAAGGCTATCTAACTTAGAGATGTTAATACATACACATATCAAATAAGTTTTGGATTTTGAAATTCTTCAGGGATTTGTCGTAGGACCCATTTTATTTGTAATTTATGTTGATTACATTTCTTGGTAAACATGTATCTTTTGGTGATGGCGATGATTGCGAATTCTTGAGTATAGAATATGGAATGAGATTACCGAGGCAGCCAATCATGAGATAAAGGTTGTGTTAAATATTATATTTGAAATATCTGCATAATTTTTTTAATGTATATTATTTTATAGGACACAGATATGCATCTGTATAATATACCTAAGACATAAAATATATATTATGCATGATTTAAATTATGAAGTGCTTACTCATTCATCTTATAAAGAAGCGGGAATCCCAGCAATACTACATCAGCTTGCTTGATGGCCGTCGGCCTCTCATACCCCTGGAACTGGGGGTGATAGTCCAGCTCAGAGTCGTACAGCAGTGTCAGATGGGAAGCGATATCACTCCACTTCTCGGAGGCGGAAGAATCTCCATTGCAGAGACATGTTGTGTACCTGGGAAATGAAGAGTTTATTTCTTTGAAATAAAAATATATGCGCAGTTGCAGATTTTTATTCCGGAGTTGCTTTATGTATATTAAAAAGGCTTTTTAACATAGTGGTTTTGAGAGTTGATGCAATTACTTTGTAGTTAGAAGAGATGCCCGAATGGCGGAACTTTTACAAGTTCGTGACCCGGTAGCTTTTTCTTTTCTTTTCTGTGAGATTAATCAATAACGTGAAGCGGCTTTGTTTAATTTAATGTTTTACTTCCTCAATATGCACTTACTCTCCCAAATAAAGCGCCAGAGCAGCCACAACATTGGTGAACACAGAATTGTCAATGTCTGGATGATCTTCGTCTGGACCCATCACACCTGAAATCAAATAATGGTTTTGATTCTGAAATCTCCAAATCTCAAATATGGTTTTCTGAAAGTTTTTCATATTTAAATATTTTAATTTTTGGGGATACCAGGTTTTGTGTAAGAATTAAATTACTTACCCCTAATGTCGTAAAATCCACTAACTGAATTGAATTCCACTCTCGATTCCCAGAACTCCGCAATCTTTTTTGTTAGGTCACAACCATTATCCTGGGAAAAAAAATTCCTATTTAAAAAAATAAATAACTCAAAAAGGCTGCATGTTAGTAATAAATTAACAAGTTCCAGTTGCAGATCCCACATTGAGACCAAAACACAATCCTAGGAATTTAATGCACGCTAATCTTATATGTAGAAATAATCCATTTATTATTATTATTTCTTGCAGGGAAATTTTGTTATTATGGAAACATAAAAATTTACAGGGTTTCCAGAAACCCTTAAATTACATGTGATCACAGCGCGTGTTCATAGTTCTAATGAACTGGGAAAACTTAATAATTAAAAAATAATAATTATTATTTTTGGCAAGCACCTCAAGCCATTGCTCATCACCGGTCATGGCAATGTATTGCCTGGCAGCAAAAGCAATGCAAGCTGTGATGTGTTGTTCAAAATTCACCACTTCAGGGCAGCAATCTGGGGTCACTTCGGAACCAGTAAATCCACTTTCCCAAGGAAACCTATGTGAAAGTAACATAAAACGCATTATATGAAATTAATTAACTTCCCAGAGTGATAGATATTGTCAGTATCGTCCTAGTGAAAGACCATAATTCAGAATCGAAACGTTGCTTGAAATGCCTTTAGCCATGTTTGGTGACCAGATCTCAGGTCAGGTACTTTCCCACCTTCCCCTTCCCCATCTCTTTCCCCTCCTCAATACCTTCAGTCTCACAACATACCCCTATTGGGTATGCCATAGTCTCACTGGCTCCAGACGGTTGGGAGCAGCTGAGACTCTTGTTTATTTCCATTAAAATATTCTTTTCCATAAATAAATTAAAAGGCAGCAACAACTGCGCATGTATGTTTTAAAAGATGATTTTGTGCGATATGGGCAGCAATTTTGGTTTTTGCATACAGGCAAACCCTTACTCATCGCGGCGCCCCTGGATATGCATATCGATGCCTTAGTTCAATAGGGAACTAACTCAACATACCTCATTTTGAGAAAACTGGATTTGAAAATTTTTCATAAAGACATCGCTCCGAAGTTATTTTGTCCACCTATAACATAACAATAGATGCAACATGCAAATAATTTATCAACCTATCATATCATAGATGTAAATGGCTACATTTATTAAGTTCCAAACGGAAACATTTGACATGTCTCTCCATTGAACAAGGAATGTGCTGATTTTTTTTATAATTCCATAAAGAATTATCTGACTACATAATTAGGACGAATTAGACTTATTTTTATTTAAATATGAGAAGGGAGATTTTCTTTACCATTTTTCATCATTAACTCAAAACCCAGAAATTTTGAGTTATTTCCCTATTGAACTAAGGTAACGATATTATGTATAAGATACACCTGTATATTATTGATATTATACAGGTGTAAATAATTTTAAGTTACTTAAATACTGATTGAAGAGAAATGATATTATAGGCTTCTTGTATTTTCATTCCGTGCAGTTAAATACACCAGCCGCACAGGTAGCAGGTATGTATTATCAACTAGATATATACAATCTAGGTTCCAGGAACCTGCTTCCTATTAGTATAATGTAAAAGGTGTCCATTAAAACATACCCCTATTATATCAACACAGAAAAATGACTCCGGAAACTAACCTTATTCCTTTGTAACCAGTTGCTTCTGCATTGTCTGCTGCTGGGATTATTCCATTAATTCTGTAGCTCAAAATTCTTTCAGCTGTTTCGGGAAAGAACATCAAAATAGCTGGAAACATCCAGGTTTCTGTATCCCAAAAGTTGTGGCCTAGGAAAAGGATAACTAGTTATTTCTGTATATTTTATATTGGTAAGTACTATACGGACAAGGAATATATTATATAATAATTGATAAAACTTTTGTGATAGTTTAGCCACTTTAGCACAGATTGCTCTAGTAGTAAAAGTTCATAAAGTTTCCTTTAGATACATCTATACATCATACTCTCATCTAGGGATGAAAAAGAGTTACATTCCTGCAGAGTGGTCACTGAGATTTTTATATTATGTACTAGATACAGAACATTTACCTCCAGGCTGTCTTTCCTCATTTCCAATTATAAAGATATTGTCTAAATAAAAGACAAGTGCTTGCTGTGTAAACTGGGGTTTTTATTTGAGATCATTCATACAACAACCATAATTACCTTGGTAGTCCATGAGCAAACCACCCCTCGCAAGTCCTCCAGGACTAAGTCCGTAGAATGTTCCTTGGGGTTGATTAGTTTTCTCCGACGGTAAAGAACTCAATAGGTAATACATCATCCCATTTACAACTTTAGCCTGAAATAATCAATTATAACAACATTGATGTGTTTTGATTAATCAGTAGGTATCTACCTACTATTATAATTTATTGGTAGGTATATTTAAAAAGAGATTAGAGTAGGGGTCACGATCCTTAGCAATGAGGAAGCGACTCAGGAAGAAGAAGATACATAATTAAAAAAACATATTTCACTCACCAGCGGCAAATTTCCTACTATTTCAACATTTCCTTCGTTGCGTAATCCTATCCATTCGGCAGCATGCTTACTTAACAACGTTGACGAGTTTTCCCGTAAAACTGAAATAATGGTTCTATAAAAATATTGCCTACCTACAAAAATATTATGTTTCCAACGACAACAAAAAGTGTAACAACGGTTTAGGTTATGATCCTCGAAATTTTTACTTCAAAAGTTTGCTAATAGTGCATCGTCAAAGAAATTTATTTTTATTTCTCACCAGCACGTACTTATTATTTGGACTCCTTCATTATTGCAGCGCTCCAATGATATTTTTCATAAACTCCCTCTGAAACTCCCTCTCCTATTATTATTATTTAACAATTATAATCTAAATTTTAATTTTTATTGTATATCTACTACTAATATTTACTTATTAATATTTACTATTATTTACTTATTAATATTTACTATCATTTACTTATTAATATTTACCACTTTTTATTCATGTATTATTATTTACTTATTAGTATTTACTGATCATTATTAAATTGTAAAGCCGCTCATCTCAATACAGGCCTGTCCTAGGGAGATGAGTGTCTAATGTTTTGTTGTCATATTTAAATTTGATGAAATAAAAAAATAAATAAATAAAAATAAATAAAAAAATGAATCTTGTCACTGGGCTTCTCAGTAGCCAGTTGTTTTTTAATTGAACGTATTGTTTATCACATATCTGAATCAGTTTCGATTTCGATTCTAGTTGGCGATCCATCAAATATTAAAACAACCACAATTAATGCAAATAAAAAAAATGTTTTCAATATATTATAACTAAGTACCTACCATCTGTAATTTCCTTAAATGCAACCTCCCGGTTTGAGTCGATCGTCGTAACGAAGGTAAAAGTGGTTCCTGATTCATCATCAACTTCCAAAGTTTCAGGCACGTCAGTCCAGTAAATGCAAACTGGTGAAGTTTCATTTTGGTACTTAATATTTTCAACTACTTTTGTCCTGCCGCATCTTCCCCAGACATTTCTGGTTCCAATGACAGTGATTGTGGGAGGGTCAAAGTCAATATCATTGCTGACTGGTCCAGCCTCGATCTGTAGCGATACGGATGCTGATTGTCCTGTAGAGAAACATAAAAATGAAGACATTGAAATTTTTCATCTTCGCTATGTATATAATAATAATAATAATAACATTTATTTGTCAATAAGTTATTTTACATATTTACATCATATTTATTTTCAACAGTGCCTCTAGAAATCAGATAATGTCAAAGTTACATATCTTACACAAAATCTCTACATTTAATAAAGCAATATGATAAAAAGTTTTTAATTCTATATAAAATATAAAAACTACAATATCACTAACATAAGTATCCATTTCATTATTTATCAATTATTATGATGTTGTGCGGCTAACTGTGGAGTCAGCAACCATTAACTGTAGAACTTCTTGAAGCGATGTAGATCTTCGAATGGTATTTCATTCCAAAGCTTTGTTGAGGAATACAGAGGTTCGATGTCGAAGTAAATGGTCTCCTTGGTGTGGATATATAAACATGATTCAAGATTTTCATATGTTTATTACAATTTGTAAGTATGATAATGTTATTTGGTGTTTAGAGCTCCAAATAACTCTTCACTGTGACAGTTCAGCAGAATTCAAATAACGGAAAAAGTTCATCGAAAAAGACTCAAGTCAGTTATACGTTATTATTTTTACAGTATTTATGAAACGGGAGTTCAAAATATCTGATAGCAGCACTCGTTGAATTTTTCTAATTGATTTTAAATAAATAAATAAAAACACAAGTTTACTATCACGCAACATTTCCACTCACTTTTACTAGATTTATTTTAGTATGATTATGGAATCAATATATTGTCAATACTACTAAATTTATTACATAGTTCCCTTTATTGGTTTAAATTTATTTTTAATCTCTTAATTTTTCACTATTTATGAACGCACAATCTGTTAAGGTATTACCGCATGATGAATTAGCTGGGAATTATATAATTAAATAAATATTACTTAATAATGGACCACAAGATTGATCACTATTTACTTTACATTCAAAGTTATTTGGCATTAAGTATTATTTGTGTATTCCGGTTGTTTTGATTTAAAGTATTTTATCATCTCAAATCACTTCAAATTATGTACACACATAGCCTTTCTAATGGGAAAAACTGATTAATTTTCTTGTTTATAACAAAAGCAATGAAAAAATGTTATCTAATATTACGTAAAGAATCACAGCCAACAAATTAAATTACGTCAGCTCTTAGCAAGCCAAAAGAGTATAAGTGACATATCGTACTTTTCAGCGAGGCGAAAACAGTGAAAAAAATATCATGTAAATGAGACAATCTATCATTTTAAAAATTAATTATATGTAATTATTATGTGTTTTCCCGCTTTTAGTAAACGAATTAAATAAATAAGTTATACTTAAAAATAAAACTATACAAATTGCACCACTGTTTTAGCTTTTCTGAATAGCGGTGATTGTCACATACGCCCCTTGGAACAGCTGATATTCGCCACCCTATTCAATAGGACAAACAATTTTTTTGTTAAGATTATCACACATGGCAATACATAATTATTTACATATGAGGTGATTTTTCACAAAAACGGCATTATACAAATCAATAATTATTATTCTAAAACATCATCGAAATAATCAGTTGAAAAAGATTAATTAATTTAAATTTATTTACTGACCATTTTTGGGTTTAACAAAGATTTGGTTGACAATAGCTCTGGTGTAGAATCTGTGAGCATATATAGTCTGCTCGATCTCCGCGTCATATTCCTCAGCGTGGACAAGGAAAACCCCAGTCCTGGTGTCCAAAGAGAAGGTGGCTTCCTCAGCATTGAGGGTGGCGTTCAGCCTCAGGTTGCTGTAGGCCGGTATCCTCGCTCTGTGACTCTCCCCTCGGTTCCCGTTGTATAGTCCGTTCATGTATATGGAGTCGGAGAACACGTTTGTGGAGACGTGGCCATTTCCGACTGATGCCATGTATCTTCCATCGCTCGGAAGACTAAAGAAACATGTTGATGATATTTTTCAATAGATTTGTAGTTATTTTGTGGCGTCGTTCTTGATACATTTAAAAAAAAAAATTATTTTACAAAAGGAAAAAATACAATGCAAAAAGTCCCGATAAACTACTATTTTGTAGTTTGTCTAAAGGGAGCTTGTTATTTAACACTTAAAATTTACAGACTAGGTTACAAAATATGTAAAATAAAAACAACAACAAAATAAAAACATAAAAAAACATACGTAACAAACTTAAAACATAAATATTTCTCAAGAATCTTACTCTAAAATATTTCTACAGAAATATATTAAAAAAACAAACAAAATAAAAACATAAACGAAAGCAATAAATCATAAATAAAATAGTATTTCCTTATTTGTAATAAAAATAGCTTCTTTCAGCTAGCCAAGTTTTCAAGTTATTTTTTTTATTTTAGCGGGTAACATATTTATACAACTAGGAATCATGTGATCTAAAGTTTTTTGGCCATATTTGTTTTTATGCTTAGGAACCATTAATCCTTCATTAAAATTGAGAAGAGTATTATAAGTGTGCTCTAGTCTATTTGCATTATATATAGGGTTATTAATGTGCTGAAATATAATTTTGTACCACAGAATTGATCCAACTGAAAGAATTTTGAGACACTGATAAAAGTATGGAATATTATGTCTTTGTTCGTATAAACTTTTATGAATTAATAATTTAACTAAAGAATTTTGTACTGATTGAACATGATTGATGTTTGTTTTACAGGAAAGTCTCCAGGCTGTAATTCCATACCTTATGTACCTTAATAAGAATTACTTTGTTTAGACCACTGTTTTTAATATATAAATACAAAGATGTTTCGAAAGCGAAGCTTTCTTCGTCAGGATACACAATATAATGTTTATCTGATATTTATGTATTAAAAACAGTGGTGTAAACAAAGTAATTCTTATTAATTTAAGTTGATGATTGTGTTGAGTTTTGACTATCCACAAGTCATCATCAATGAGCAAAAAACGTTAATAGCCCTGTAATAAATAAACTTGAAACCTAAATGTGTTTCTTGAGGCATACCGCTTAATAAAACATTGAGGAAACGTGGGAAACTTGGAAAAATAGCGTATAATATTTTAAATTTTTTGTAATTGTCTTGAAAAGTATTAAAAATTTCCAAATGTGACTTATGTAAAAGGTTTTTTTAATTCAAATATAAGTTAAGTTCAGATCTTTTAAACAAACTAAGGGTTTTTTAAGATATATCTCATAGCTCTCTGAATCAAGAAATAGTAAAAAAAAAAAGATACCGGCTGCTTTTTACTACCAATCTGAAGAAAGCATTACGCCCGTTACACACAACAAATATAATAATATATCAGCGTTGTCAATCTCGCGATATCTTCTTTCTTGTTTGAAGTTGTGGATGTTGCTTGTAGTGAAGTGAAAAATTGTAGAAAACGTATTTACTTGCTAAGCATTTTATTGTTTGTCGATTAGTAAAAAAATAATATTTTACACTGCAGTTGTGTGGGAATGCAGCTACACCTATAGTGAATATTGTACAACATAATTTCCCTTATTTGTAGGTCCGTCCATACGCACATACGTGAACTTTTCAAAATTGGAACTGATGGTTCTCTTCAAATCCAAACAAGCAATTAAGTAGATAGGCATTTTTTTATATTAACTCCGCACAGGAGGCACTGAAGAAAATAATTTCTCTCAGGGCCTGTGTCATCTTTGAGGACGCTGTGTGGAAGCTCTTTTTGAGGAGAGGAAGGAGTGAATATGTGGTAGGAAGGAGGAAGCATAGAGGTAGGCAAATCTTTCCACAGCCGGACTGTTGAAGTCAAGAACTTAGAAATGATCCATTCTCATGTGACAAATGTCAACCGTGTACAAATGTTGAGTGTGCATTTGGCATGCTTCTCGACAATACACTGATGCTGAAGGGATCAATAATGCCAGTTTCTCAGAGCATCTTCCATTGAAATACCAGTAGAACAAGAACAGCATTCCCACCTGACGCTTGAGTTCTAAAGATTGCTAGCCGTTTGTTAAGATAGGGGAATCTATCAAACGGACCGCCTGTTTCTGCACAGAGTCAGAGGATTTTTTCAGGTATTTTGGGGCTCCAGACCAAAGATGGTCGCCAAAATCAACAGTGACGCGTACTTCCGATTTATACAGGATCAGCAGTTGTGTACTATTAAAGTATCTGCTTACCCTATACAGTACGCTCAGAAGAGAGGCTAACTTGACTCTGGACTCTCTTGACCTATCATATACAGTAGCGAGCATAGAGATGTGTTCTTCCTAAAATATCAGTTAATTTGTAATATTTCAGATATCGTTGTGAATTTATTGATTCCTCTTCATTTCATATCATAAATAAACATTTTTTATAAATGATTTATATAAAATTTTTAACATAAAAAAAAATTTTGCAAATTTAAAAGGGATTAAATTCCCTAAAAAAATAAACAATTACACAAATATTTCTTACACCAGAACACATTTCTAT
Source organism: Halesus radiatus (assembly GCA_022606495.2). Taxonomy (NCBI): domain Eukaryota; kingdom Metazoa; phylum Arthropoda; class Insecta; order Trichoptera; family Limnephilidae; genus Halesus; species Halesus radiatus. Next base: position 120,721 of record JAHDVE020001084.1, on the reverse strand, counting down.
GGTCGCTACTGTATTATTTTAGCATACGATTATTTTAATTCTATATTTGAAATGTACGTACACATGGCTTACTTTTGCACGTCATTTATAAAAGTAAGCCATGTGTACGTACATTTCAAATATAGAATTAAAATAATCGTATGCTAAAATAATACAGTAGCGACCATCGAAATGTGTTCTGTTGTAAGAAATATTTGTGTAATTGTTTATTTTTTTAGGGAATTTAATCCCTTTTAAATTTGCAAGAATTTTTTTTATTTTAAAATTTTATGTAAATCATTTTTTTTAAATGTTTATTTATGATATTAAATGAAGAGGTATCAATAAATCACAACGATATCTGAAATATTACAAGTATATATATATAAAAATCAAGTCCTTTGTTTTTTCACGGGTAACAACACTAATCTCCACATAAAATATTTAAAGGGTTACTAACCTAATTGCAGTAAAGATGTAATCCGAACTACTTATATCTTCTGGTTCCCTTGGGTTGATGCTCGAAACCCTCCATATCCTCACTATGAACACCAGCACCCAAAACCAAATCAACTTCATATTCAACCTCTTCAAGAACACAGAGTTGAAGTGAAGTGATTTATTGATAAACACTCGAGTGTTGAAGCCGGGGCGTTTATCACAGAACAGCTGGTTTGCATGCGTAGATTGCGTAGTTATATAATTAATCAGGTGGTAATCTATAAACTCCAATTGAATTCATTCCGTCAATTGAGAATGATTACATAACATTTCGATGATGTTTTTAAAATGTGTTGTTTATTTAGAGGTTTTGTGTCATTTTTAAGTATATATTGGTAGATGTCGATTTGACTTGTGGTTTAATGATAACGTTGTTCACCATTTGCTTGATAAAACAAGTATGTGTATAATAATAATAATAATAAATGGATTATTTCTATAGCGCCGTTTTCGTGAGAAAATCACCTCAAGGACGCTTTACAACATGTGGATGCTATATATCGCCACCTTAATTATCAAATTACCTAGTTCATTTTGGAAACTTTACAAGAGAAATAAAAATTGTTTGCTTTTTAAACTAGTATGAATTTTAAAATTACAATATGTACTTTGGATCTACTTTTCATACATAATAAACATATGAAAGAAATTTTAGTTTTCAACAAAAATGTTTTAGTGCCATTTTGGGCTGTTTTTGCATTTTTTGCTTTTGTAAGAATTCTAAGATTCAATCGAAGATCTAAATTAGGAATCATAATTAAAAAAATATGTATTAAAAAGTAGTTTTAAACAAGTAACTTTTTAAATCTACAAATATTTTAAAACGTTAAAAAATCAATTATTTTATTTTTTAATAAAAAAAATTATTATCATACTGAAATTTTTTTTTAATTTAATTTTTTTTTTTATTAATATCAGAATTGAAACGTTGCTTGAAATGGCTTTTGACCAGATCTGAATAGCCAGGTATTTCCCCACCTTTATCTTCCCCTTCTCTTTCCCCTCCCCAATACTTTCAGCCTCACAACATTCCCCAATTGGGGATGCCATAGTCTCACTGGCTCCAGACGGTTGGGAGCAGTTGAGACTCTTGTGCAGTATTCATATAAAAAAATAAAAAAATTCAAAATTCACATTACTTGAAATGGTTTTAGCTATGTTCGGTGACTAGATCTAAATGTCCAGGTACTTTCCAACCTTCCTCGCCCCTTCTCCGCACCATCATCCTCACAACATAACCCATTTGGGATTCCATAGTCCCGCTAGATTCCGACAGTTGGGAACAGTTTATGCGGAATTATATTTAGAGGGTTAAGGTTTAATAAATAATATACAATTTCCAAAGTTTTTTGCTTAAGTAAATTCTGTTTTACAAATTAATCGGTACAATCAATCAAAAACATAACTCAAATTCTTCGACAACAACATCTTTCAATAGGCATAGAATATCACATTAAAGTATAATACGTATTTATATTAAATTTTAGTTTGTTTTTTCGTTCTTCTAATGATAAATAATAATGTTTTACTTCAAGGGCATGGCCTCAATTAGTTTATAGTTAAACTGCCCTATTAAATCTAGTGGCAATGGACACTTGTTGGAAGCATTTCGCCTAATCACAAATGGCCCCTCTCCAAATAAAACAACTGAAATCAAAATGAATAAGTAATCAGATTATTAAATTTTAATAAAATTCACAATGTGTTTATTTTATAAGAAAATATTAAACAATACATTTTAATCACTGAAAATAATATTAACAAATCTCAAATGAAATATGAAACAGAAAAGCCACAGAAAAAAAGGTAACGGTCGCATCTGGGACTTGAACCCTGGACCTCTCGGTCTATTCGGGACCTGCGCTCTAACCAATTGAGCTAATACCACCAATTCAATCTAATAATCAATTAAATATCATCCTCCATTAATTCCTGTATATTTTTGCATCACATCTTTTATATTGACTATAAGATTTTTTTGGCAATCTAGATAGTGTCTCGGATATACCAATCCGATTTTTATTTTATATGGGATATCTATTGAATTATTCTACATATTTGTTAATATAATCTTCAATAATCAAAACAGAATACACTTCAATAAGTTATTTAAATAAACATTGAATAAACAATATGTTTTCACCTGATATTCCATCGTTCAGTGGAATGTTATTTTTTTTCATTTTCAATATCAAAGGTCTTTCTTCGTCCACAGAAGTTACTTTCAGGAAAGCGTTATTTGGTTGAATATCTAACGTGAACACCGTTCCAAGAAACTTGATGCCTGAAACGGAAATTAAACAATAAACATATAACAAAGTAATACAATAGCAATTTTATTTGTTAATTCAATGTGTGAAAAAAAAATTGGGAAATCTTCCTTTGATCAAATTTTACAAAATGCATGTACGATAAAACAATATAAGACAGATATTGCAAGTTTTCCAAAGATAAAAATAATAAATTAAGGAATAGTCTATCTCTGATATGAAACGTTAGAAACTTAAGATTATTTTGAAGTGTGTATAGAGTTTGTGTACTAGATGGTATAACATAATAAGATAAAAATTAAATTCCAATGGTCCTCTGAATGGAAAATAGCTTCTCTAACAAAAGGTCATCAGTACTCATTAATACAACCTTTTATTCCTGTCAAGCCCTGCTTTCATAAATACACTTGCATCCCAAAAAATATATTTTCTCCATATCTCAAACGAGACTAGGTCACACTTCTCGTCTTAGTCATCTCATCAGATTCCACGTAGTCAGCTCGCCTTACTGTGATTGTGGGTCAGAGGATACTCTGGACCATAATTTCTTTGACTGTCTATCGGTGACCAATTTCCAAACTTTATGCATGAATTGGTAAAACTTAAAATTGAACTCCCTACCAGTATTCCCTGCCTTCTAAGTCTCAACTCCCCCCAAAATTAACAATTTATTAGCAATGTATATTTCGAAAAATGGCATTAAAATTTAAGTCATCGGTGATTAAAAACACATACATTTACACTGTAACTTATTTGCTTCAATATTATTGGCCCAAATATTATATCCTGTTAAAAAGTAACTAATTTTAAGAACAATCTGTACTATTAAAATCTAATATGGCCAAGATCGCCCTTAATGGGTGAAAGCCAGAAAAAAAAACATTATAAGAAAGTAAAGTATGGAAAGATAGTGTACTGAGTATTGATATTATACAGGTTGTTATAAACTCTTTAACAATACGGCCACAACCGATAATCGTACTCTGATCAACTATTTGGAAGGAAACGGTGCTGACCATTTAAAGTATTGTTAGACTGCGGCATAAATTCATTATGTGTACTGAAAATAACAATTAAATATTTTTTAATTTTATACTTAATTTTAGAATTAGATTGTTACGTACCATTACGTACTGTTATGCACAGTTACGTACTCTGTACTCGCATAACAACCGAAATTATATTGTTCAATAATTAATATAACAATGAAGCGTAAATCTTCAATAAGTTACTCTTAATTTAATAATAATTTAATAAATTGTGTCTTCCAAGAAACGAATGCACTTGATTCAATAAATAACATTTATGTAAACAAAACAAAGTGATAATAATATTAATAAACAACATTGAAACTCCGGCAAATATAAATTTATGCATGACATTAAAAAATTACTATTTTATAATATTTCAATATACATTCATTTTTCAAAAAACGGCGCTATACAAATCATCCAATTATTATTATTATTATTATTATTCTATTCTATTCTATTCAAGGTAGTGGATACTCTAGGTCAGTGGTCGGCAAAGTGCGGCTCCCGAGCCGCATGCGGCTCTTTGGCCCCTTAATTGCGGCTCTGGCACAAAAATCCACGAGCGGGCGCAACAGTCTTGTCTACAGTGATCGGAGCTTATCGTGTCTGTAAACCACGGACGTCTTTCAAAGGTACCTTCCTGATGAATAAAGTTGTCGTATTCTCCATTCAGCTGCACATCCAATAGGTACTTTTGTCATCAATTTGTTTCACTTTCCGAGCCTGCTGAAGAAAATAATTCCTCCATTGACAAACACTATTTCAAAACAACCATTTTAAATATGAGGGAAGCATTTCTCAGCAGGTTTAAGGAATTTAAAAACAGCAGAGCCACCTTAGCATGTGTAAAAAACCCTCTTAATGCTACGATAACAGATTTGAAATTTTCTCCTTTTGGCATTGACATTGGTAACTTTGAAATACAATTGCTGGATTTAAAAAAAAAAAAACAAGGAATTATGGAGCTCTAAATTTGAATGTCTTTATGTTGATTTGGAAATACTGGAGAGGGAACAAATGTGAACTTAGTTCACATCACAAGTGGTCTGCTTTGAAAGACCTGGAGAAGGAAGACATGATTATGTTCAACCCCTAGAATAGTATGACTCTTATGATCAGCTGAAAAACTCCCGTTTGCTCTTCTTTTCCTTTTTGGTTCTACATATTCATGCGAACAATCTTTTTCAAGCATGAATTTTATCAAGAGTAAACTCAGAAGTCGTGTTATTGATGAGATCCTGGAATCGTGCCTAAAATTAAAAAACAACAATACACAAACCTGACATACTCAAACTTTCCAAGGAGATGCAAGAACATTGTTCGCATTATGTGTTTGTCAGTAATTGTCTTGATTTAAATGTATGGATACCTTACTTTTATACTATTTTTTATAAATACATAAAATCATTATTAAGTACGAAATCAAGTTTTATTCAGTGTACCCGTGGGTCTGAAATTATAATAAAAGCTTACAAAATTAAAAAACGAATTGGCTCTCAAAATTTGTTTTAATCGTTGTAATGTACATACTCGTATTTGGCTCTTTGGCGAAAAAGTTTGCCGACCACTGCTCTAGGTGAAAGACCGCCGTTCTACATTGACACATTTAAGGTGACTCTTGCCGTATTTAGTGGACTAGATCTGAAAAGCTAAGTACTTTCCAACTGTCCTCTTTCTATCCCCTTCCCCTCCCTATATCCTTCAACCTAACCATATATTCCAATTGGGGATGCCATAGTCTCACTAGCTCCGGTTAGCAGAGATCAGTTGACTCTTGTGGGGTATTCACTTTTTTTTCTTCATATAGACATATAAATTTGTTTTAAAGCACTTCCATTTAATATAATGATGGGCTGGTTTCGGAAGTACTCTTCCTTCGTAAGGACTATATGAGAAGGGTACTTCCGATACCGGTCGATCATCATATGAAATTGAAGTGATTTAAAATAAATTTATGTGTTTGTATTATAATTATGGCAAGCCAAAAAGTAAATGCTTCTTTACGATTTTTTTTCTATTTATTTACTTCCTATCCCCACCTCGTTGAGACTGGCGGCATACCCCAATTAGGGAAGCCATAGTCCCACTGGCTCCGGGCAGTTGGAATCTTGTGCAAGAAATACACAAAAATTTCCGGGCACTAGTGCACTTTATAAAAAATTGATTTAAAAGAGGTGTTAAAACTTATTAGTGACTGCCGAAATATTTTTTTCCTCTTCTAATTGCAACTTTAATTTTTGCTTTAATTTTTTTCAAGCAACATTTATATTGTGTGTATTATTTGTGTTATTTTTCTTCATATAATATAAGGTAACAGAGACCGAAAAGTTGTCTCAAGAAGGAAGAGAAAGTGTTACACATATTCCCTACCTACCCCAAAATTCTGTCAACTTATGTAAGTTCACAATCATTTCATTATTTCATAAAATTGAAAAGGCTTAATTGGGCGCGAACGACAAAATTAAACAAATTATATTTACCACTTATCTTCAATCTATTTGACTGGGGCAGTAACTGCGGCTTGACAATCTCCAGCCTGTCCAGGTGAATGCTGATCCCTGCGTACCCAAACATGACTGCCTGCAGGAAACCGCCCATACCCGTCAGAAAGTTCACGGCTCCGGTGCGAGGCTTGCGGTATTCTGTCCATACCTAGATTTATAGATATTTGTTAACTCAAAAAAAACATATTTGAAAAATAATTGCGCTACCGGAATTTAATCGCCAGAACCTTTTTTTTTATTTGAATACTGCACAAGAGTCCCAACTGCTCCCAACCGTCTGGAGCCAGTGAGACTATGGCATTCCCAATTGGGGAATGTTGTGAGGCTGAAGGTATTGGGGAGGGGAAGGAAGAGAAAGGTGGGGAATACCTGGCTATTCAGATTTGGTCACCAAACACGGCTATAAGCCATTTCAAGCAACGTTTCAATTCTGAATGGTGGTCTTTCACCAGGGCGACACTGAGAGTATCTTCCACTCTGGAATTAATTGTGAAACAACACAAATTAATTAAACAAAATTTACTTGCGCACGCCGGGATTTGAACCCGCAACCTTCGGATTCGTAGTCGAGAGCCTTACCCCTCGACCGTGAAGGCCGTCATCACCTTGTGCTGTATCGAAAATCTTTAAAAAAAACACTTTTCTTTCAATATCGTCTTACTTATTAGTATCATACGCGCTGGTTTACCGTTGGACTGATAATGGCTTATGTACTTGAAACGCGTTTTAATGTATGTTAAAATCCAAAATATGTAGATTGTTTATTACAATAATTATTTCCCGTTAAGTTGCAGAAGTTGAGCGATAAAAGTAACGGTTGGTTTTTCCATAGTTTGCTAATATTTAAAAAATCTTCCGTGTTTGTCAATTCTGATATTGTCAGTTTAATTACATTTAATATTCCAACTAGAACCACCCTATCTAAAATTTTATTTAATTGTAACAATAATCTCAGAACTGAGTCATTCAAATATTCACTGGTACCTCGACTTCACACAATAGGTAATGCATATTCAGATATAGTAGACATTTTCAACTGCTCTGAATGCAAGTACAAACAAACGATTATGTGTCTAGAGTAACAGTGAATGTGAGGTATGTTTTGATTTTTCGCCTCTGAACTTATTACTTGGAATGGTACATACACTATGTTTTCCTGTATTTGTTCGATATATTATCTTTGAACCTATTGTGATGTGCTTTGCACCTGTCTTAACTAATAACTAACTTTATATGTAAAAGCCCATATAGGGCGTATATTATTAAATAAATAAATAAATAATTTGTAAACACGTGGTCGGTCTGTGAATGACATTAACAATCGTTTGGATTTTCGAGTGCTATGATCAAAATAATTAACAGTTTCTATTCTATTTACAAACGTACGGAATGGTATCCCGACAAACGTATCTGTTTTTAATATTTTGATCCAGCCGCTCGAAATTACAAGCATTTAATTAAAATAATAATTTAAAAAAATATATTTATCAATAAGTTCTTATTTTACATAATTTATCTTCACATATAATTTAGTTTTAGTAATTGACAAAAAGGTCAGTTTCAGCTACACATTCCGGAGCTCGGAGTGCAGAAGGTTTTCAGAAGTCCTTACCAAATTTTTTCTACACCTTAAATTTTTTTGTGCGCGCTGTTATTGCTTTATAAAAAAAATAATGGTTAATTTTAGTATTCACATACAAAAATAAAAAATTTAAGGTAAAAGCATTCACCTTAAAGGGTTCCCTTACGTATCCCTGATAGCTCTTGGTGAACATCCTCCCAGCCTCGTCCGAGTTGCCTATCCTAAGATGACCAATGCTGTGCATGCCCCAGGTCATCGCTGGACCACTCTCTCGGGTCACTCGCTCGTAGTAGTGCAGGTCATTGGCCTTAGTCGATCTGCGAATAGAATTATTAATTACTGTGATAAAAAGAAATACACTGATAGGTACTACGGGTAATCATGTGAAAGCTCAATGTCAAGTATAATCAGTCGTTGTGCTGGGTATTTCTCGTAATTATGATTATTTTTATTTATTTTTCATGAAGAAATGTTAAAATATATGTATGAAAATATAGTAGGCATAGAATAAAGAAGAACACAAGAAATATGATGTTGACATGTTTTGTGATAGAAAAGTCCGACCGATCTGACCCTAAATTTCAAATATTTAATCATTTTAGTCCTAATTTTGTCATTGCTTCATTTACATATTATGCGCGTGCTGTTATTTTTCCGTAGCTCTTGTTTATTTAATTTCGTGTTATGCGTGTGTAATTGGACAGTCGTCCCTAAATGAAAGAACAAAATAAATTGTCAATCAAATGTAATTTCGATATACAATGCAGGCAGTGTAAGAGAGACAGAGTGCGTATTAATAGTATATTTTCATAGACTCTCCCGGGGCTAGAATCAAAAGGTACTACAGTCAGTGACTACAGTGGGTTTCTTTGAAAATGACATGGAAGTCAATTCAGTGATGGAGAATAATAGTAAGTGTATGATATTTTAATATTTGCATAAAAAAAACTACATTATATTTAAATGATTATTTTTACGCGATCCAATTGAAAAGAAATCACGCACTCCTTATGCAGGTGGCGAAAGGGTTGAAATTCCCGCTTAACACCAAAAAAAAGATCACCAAAAAGCGTGTTTTATTTTATTTTGTAAAACTCAGGCATAATTATTAAGATGTTATAGGGTCACATTCTAAAAAAACTTTATTTTGTCACAACGATGTCGGAAAAGGGGTTCGTGGGGAAGATATTTTACACTTCATAGCATTTTTTATTAGCCGGATATATTTTTTTCTAGGCTTATAAAAAGACTTAAGAAAAAAATACGCAATCGAACGAAAGGCCAAGGCGTGTTCTACTTGCAGTATTTAATTAAATCATTTAAGATATTTCTAGGCCATCCAATTTTCAATCCAAAAACACACGATTTTACATTACTTCCCATTGCCTTAAAACAAATTCGATTTGTCAGCTGTTTCGCCATCCCATGTTTGATAAGGATAAAAACGTTTTTAACTATAACTGCAAGATTCTATGGTACACGAATTCATTTGCAATCTAGATATTGTCACCTTTTTGTTATCTGTGTCTTTTCTGTTTCATGTTTCATTTTAGATTTGTTAATACTGTCTTCAATGATTAAGTATTATAATCGGAGTTCACTTCACAAACGCACATTGGAGAATACTGCCACTGCTTACCATGGACTCATTATTGTACACACACCTACCTTATACAGACCCTTCGCAGAGCATCCCTGAAGTTGACAAGTGATATAAGAGCCATCTCAGAGCCTCGGATGAATTAAGAATAAGAAGAATTAACATAAAAATAAAATGGTAGATTAACTGAGCCGTGGAGTTGCAAAACCCGCTCTGGAAATTTTGGAAATCTGGAGATGGACACGAAAAAGTGTTTGAAACCGTTTCATTACAATTCAACATACATATATTTCGACACCCCTTTTTAAAGTGATGTAAAGTCATTAAAAGTACAAAAAATAACCCGAAAACCTAAACTAACATAATGAAAAAATGGTGTCAAAAATAAATGAATTATTAATTATGTTTGGTTAAAATAGATGTCCGGGCCATTTTTTTCGTATTTTTATAAACTACATGACTTTTTTTAATTGTTCCGATTCATACGTGTGTTGAATTATCCGGTCACCGTTTGGAACACCTTGAAATCAAGAAAAAAAAGTATTTACATTTTATGCCAAATATTTAAATAACAATACATTATTCTTTTGATATTTAGCCAAAAATATTAATATTGTATTCACTTTCAATGCCTTTCAAACATATTTTGGAAATGAATCAAAACCAGCAGTAATTTCCAGAGCGGGTTTTGCAACTCCACGATGCAACTGTTGACTTACTGGTTCATAGAGTACTGTAGTGGAAAGCCAAGAAGAATCGCATCAGCTTGCTTGATTCTATTGGGGCGGGTGTACCCCTCGAATTGAGGGTGATAGTCGCGATCCCGATCGTACGGCAACACTAAAGCACCTGCTATACGGGACCAGGAACGGGCTCGCTTCTCCTGAGAGAAATTACAAAGGCACGTCGCGTATCTGTAAAAAACCGTAAGACGTATTTCATCAATTTACAAAAGTAATAAAATCATTTTTTGGGCCAGAACTATTTAAAGATTAACGTGAGACTAACTAACACTCACTCTCCTAAATACAAAGCATATCCTGCGACCACATTTGTGAATGCAGAATTTGTGACGTTGCTGTTATCTTCGTCGGGCCCCATCACATCTGAAACAATAACAAAAACAGTGGAGTCAATGATTGATTGTGGTTTATCAACTTTTTTTTCACAACATTCGTGAATACACTCACTTCGTATGTCATAGAATCCAGAAGAATCGTTGTATATGGCTCGAGAAGCCCAGAATTCTGCCATGTGCATTATCATAGAACATCCACCATCCTGCAAGAAAATGTTTTAGTTAATGTATTTTTTTTAAAGATCTTATAAAGTGATTCTGTTAGTACTGGTTTTAAAGTTTTTCGACTTTCTAATTGATGAATTTTACTCTTGTATTGGCAGCATTTGTCCAACCAATAGGACTACGCTCGACAAATAGCAAGGCTAATGGATGGTTATTGAAATGCCAATAGCGGCAATAGCAACTAAATACCATCGATAAAGATAGGTTGATGACTAAAATAAGTGTCGGCTTCAGAAAAGTGAGAACCACCAAGAATCGGTAACACGAGAGACATTTTGAGGAAGCTTATGTCCAAAGCTGACCTCCAAAAGACGTATGAAGAAGAGCAGCAGTATTGCTCTCCGTGACGCAATAGATAGTGTAATGTTCTGTGAATTTACCTTAAGCCACCGTTCATCACCAGTTGTGGCAATGTACTGCCTGACTGCGAAAGCTATGCAGCCTGTAATATGGTGCTCAAACTCCGCTACCTCGGGACAGCATGGCTGGGTCACCTCCCGGCCTGTAAAAGCACTCTCCCACGGATATCTAAATTGGAAAAAAAATACCATATTATGGGTACTGCAAGTTGTGTATGTATATTCGGCAATAACTGGTTTTGTATTGGTACCTGATTCCTCTATTTTTTGTTTCAATTGCAAGATCGGAAGCAGCAGGAGCCATTGCAATTCTGTACCGCAGTAGAACAGCGGCGAAATCCGGGTGGAGAAGAAGAATGGGAGGAAACATCCATAGCTCAGTATCCCAAAAGTTGTGACCTGCAAATAAACAGTATTATATATAAATCTAAAGTTGGTAATTGCTTGACTGCTTTGTCTGATATGGTATTTTACATATTTGAAGAAATGCAGAAATTGGAAATCATTTTTTTAATACCTTCATAGTCTTTTAGATATCCACCTCTTGAAAGCCCTCCTGGACTTAGTCCGTAAAACAGCCCCTGAGGTTGATTCGAATGCAGAGAAGGCAGGGAACTTAACAAATAATACCAAATTCCATTAACGGTTTTTGCCTGCAACAAAACATTTTAGTTTACTTCAAATCATTTATGAACATTTTCAATTCGATGATATTGGTTCAATGTTTTGACTCACCAATGAAAGGTTCCCACCAATTTCAATATTTCCCAAGCTGTTTAATCTTCGCCACTCTCTTCTGTGTTTGAAAAAAAGTTCGTCATCCCTTTCCTGTAAAACTGTTCAGATCTATAACGAAATATCAGCGATAATTTTTACGCATCTTTCAACACGTCTTTTTAATAATTCACCGTCATTCTTTCATGCACGCTTTATAAATATGTATTTGAATTCTTACCATCAATCATTTCCTTCAATGCAACTTCCCTTTTTGTATCTACAGTCATAATGAAGGTATGGAGGAGTTTTCCTCTCCTTGGCACCACCAAGTGGCTAGGGGGATGTGTCCAATAGGCGCATACTTTCGAGGGCTCCTCTTGATATGTTTCGTCTTCTATAACTTTGGTTTTGCCGCAGGATGACCACAGTACCCTGTTTTCTACTTTGGATAGGACTGGAGCCTCAAATTTAATATCTTCACTGTCGGGCCCCGGGAAGAAACTCAGCTCGACGAATCTTGTGTGATGGTCTCTCCACAAATCTAGATAATAATATTTTCTCTACAGGTTTGTCATCAATTATATTTTGAAACAGTGGTGTACACAAAGTATTTTTCATTAATTTTATTGTCATCAATTGTTTAAGAAATATTTGACTGTCATTGGGACTTCCAGGACATACGGACATAGTTATAAATCCAAAATAAACAAGCTATTTAAGAACCACTCTTATCATTATCGTAGGAGTTGAAACCAACCGTTGAAGAGTCGTCTCTATTTAAGGCCTCCCTAGAGACTCTTTCCCTCTGCTGGGTTAAAATAGAGAATCCTTTTTTGTGGTCGATTATCCTTACTACATACTCTGCTTAAGCAGACTTAGTTATATTCCTAACTGGCACATAAGGGTACGGAGTCTGATACAAATCGTTTATATTGGCTACTTACCATCGCAAAAAGGGATTTAAGATCAAAAAATCTCTCGGTTTCAAAAACGGCTTTCTCATTTGTTTGTGCTACATATGTTTACCTTTTAACTAGGGACGATGAACTATCATTGTATTTTATTTACCTGCTCTAAGCTTTGCTGTGATGGTGATCTGATTAACAATAGCCCTGGTAAAGTATCGGTGGGCGTAAATCCTTTGGTCCACAGTCGACCAATCTCTATCAACATGGACATGGAAGCCACCCGCTTTCGTGTCCAGAGTAAAGGCCACTCGTCCTCCGGTTTCTCCAAGAGTTGAGTTGAGCCTCAGGTTGCACCAAGCGGGAATTCTCGCCCTGTGACTTTCTCCTTTGGCTCCGTTGTAGAGTCCATTCATGTAGACCGTGTTGCTGAAGATATCGGTGGATACATGGCCATTTCCGATAGAGCACATGAACTTGTCATCCGATGGTAATCTAGGTAAACAGTAAATAATGAACACGATAACCTTCATAACGAAATACTCAAAATAAAAAAAATGAATGTGTTTCTGTTAAATAAGTAAGATTTTTTGATATTTTAAAAACCCAATAAAACAAAGTGCAAAATAGTAATGATACGAAAGATATTGATGACTTTACCAATATGTTTTTACATAAGAAAAAAATTCACGTATATTCAGTCATTGTTATTGTATTGTGTTGTATCGTAAAAAAAATTTCAACCAAAAAAATCATTCATTCCACCTACAGATGTAACATAGATACTGATATTTTAAGAATTAGATTTCAAAAGTAACTGTGTCGTAAGTAAGGCGTCGTTGATTCACTTCCTCTGCTAGCTAAGTCTTCCATCATGGCACACGCAACATTTTCCGCCTATAATGATAGTAGTAGGAATTTATCAAACAGGCTATTCCAGGAAGTTTGTATTTATTTTTTACAAAAGTTTTTCTGCTTTTCTCACGTTGAAAAACGCACATTCAAGAATATCTCAAACTGCACAATAACATTGTCTACTGCCCACTGCATTCCTATGTGTTTATAAGTAAGAGGAAATATAGTGGGTTCCTCGTAATTACATATTACTTATACTCCTAACCACGTCAAATTACGAAGACGCTACACATTACGTGGTTAGCAAATAATAATATAGAAAGAACTTATAGACACATTCTATTTCATAAAATATTTTTCACATTTCAAAACAGTTTATTATAACGAGGAGAAGATTCAAAAAGGGCTCCTGTCTTTGATTTGGCTTCATCAGGCGTTACAGAGTTACATTGTCAGATGATGTTAAAACCTAAAAATTAAGTTTTTTACAGTAAATATTTCGATTTTTTTACCTGTGTGTTGTAAAAGCGTGTGGCGAAGGGTTATCGTCTTCCACCGTGTTGACTGGTGCGGCTCTACGCGCGCGCGCCGCACCCGCGTTCCTGTGCACTACCAGCAGCACGAAAACCACCAGCCCCAGCCCGCCGAGCACGCTCACCGCACTCCAGACGTGCTTACTGCACGAACGCTTACTCATTTTTACACCTTTGGGATTGATTTAATTCACAAGACCGAGAACATGTCGCAATTAATTTCATTAACACCTTACTTTTAGGTTGAACATTTAATATAGGTACTTACTTTTAAACATTAAAGTGAATCAGTTTTAGTGTGATTTTTTTTTAAAATTCGAATGAATCAGTTCGCAAATTTAATACAAATAAGTACATAGGCAAATCATTTACTGAATACTTGCCCTTGTTTCAAATAACACTGTTTAGGAACGTCAAATCACTGATCAACCTTTAAATAAAAAAATAAGTAAATCCTTTTATGTGTTTAGACAGATACACATTATATTAATTGTAGAGCTCTGTACGATTATTAATACGAATATGTTTAGTTTCCTCTATAAGCTGTATTAAAAAAATAGAAGAACACACATTAATTATGCATAGATTACATTATATTTTCAAGTTAACTTTGACAGAAAAAAACTTATTTAATATGCACAAAAACAGAAAGTGAGTAAGATTTTCACAAAGCTTTATAATATTTTTCAAGTGTCGTCAGAGATATCAATTTAAAAAAATATATATTTCCACAAGCAACTCCTTCCACCTTCGTTGCCCACTAACGTTTCCGACAAATACCACTTTAATGTGGACCTCAGCGAGCGGGTGACCTCTGACCCATCCATTTATCGAGCTAATAATAATAATCATGTGGTTTCTTGGCCTAAATTACGTTTTTATTTAATATTTGTATATATAACATTCTGGGACTTCTTTATCGATTCTCAGAGGACGTATTACTCAACAGAACAATCGTAGGGTCATGATAGTATAATTATGATAGATTTAATTTGATCATATATGCCTAAAAAAAATCTATCTCGTCCAATATGTATGAAAGTAAAATTATTTGTTCCCCACTACTCAGTATATTCACAAGACCTAAACAATACAATACAAGTCAATAGCTTTCACGTAATTATAAATCAATTAAGAAAACATTGCGTTTGATGCGGGGAAAACAGATTCCAAATGTAAATACCTCACAGAATGGAGAATCCATTATCACAATTGGTTTCTCAGTAAATCATTTTCACCGGTAATAAATCATTTAAGGCACCAATAAAATTGAATTTGGATAGGAGTAAATATAATTATATAAATAAGTCATCTCAACGTGGTCTAACCGCAGTTTGAAAATGGCCTTGGACGCCACAGTTGTCACAATAATAAAAAACTAAAATACTTGCAGAACTTAATAATAACATTATTAAATTTGATTTAAATTAATTTTAAAAATATATTATCTTCAATGATGAAAAAAAAATTACAATGAGGTTTATACACTTCAATAAGGTATTCCAATAAAAATGGAATATTAATACTATTTACTATATACCATATTATACCAACTGTATTGAACTAATCCAAAACTTCCAAAAGTCTTCCTATGCTCATAAGTTTTGTCTTTCTTCCTCTTTTCTTCCACCTAATATTTATCAAACCAAGAAACGTCCTGCATAATAATAACTATTTTTATAACGAACTTTTTCACACTGTTTTTGTCAATCATCAATCTGAGCGACCGTTATGTTAAAAGTTTGACACACACACATAGTCGGTATCATCAACGCGGCTAAGCGTATTTGCTAAGCGATACACGTAGAGATTTTAGCTATGCATTTTCTTGGATAATAATATATAAAGGTGCCCTAACACGCAAGAAGAAGGAACCAAAATAAAAGGAGCGGGGGCGAGCTAGGCGTTCCGCCATTTTAAGTAAAACAGCAACTAAGTAAAACAATTCAACTTGTTTAGGAAAACCGAATATTTTGTAAGGGTATTTAGTTTGACCTTTTTTATGAATGTTTGGTAATTTGCTTAGCGCAGTCAAAATCACGTGAAACAAACGTAGACGGCGGAGAACCAAGCTGATGCCAAAATTGGTATCACGTGACCTTTTCCTCCGGCCATAGAAATCGTAATTAAGGCAAGTCAATTAATTCTAACATCAGTGGGTCACACTGAGCGCAAAATTAAAAATATTATTTTGTTTACAAATGTGTGAACTAACTTTTTTTTCAAAATTATTTTTCGCATTAAAAAAAATGTATTCAGAAAAAGGAAGAAGGTACTTACAATATTGTATTTAAAATTAGATCACACGTTTTTCTTGAAAACAATTTTCGAGAAATATTTTCTTTTACCAAAAATAGTTTGTGTCCATAGCGAACGATATAATATATTAACATGGAGAAAATAAGAGTTATCTTTCGTTTGGGAAACCCTTATAACTGTTTATAAAATAATTGTCTATTTTGTAAGGAACAATATTATGATTGGTGATTTAGTATTCTGTATCATAATGTTGATAACATTGTAATATCCATGACCTACATAATATAACATGTTGATAGTTAACGAATCTATTTCTATCTAGGAACTTCCAATGAGAGAAGAATAATTTCAACATTATTACATCATTTTACTAACTATTAGGTTTTGCCTATTGCAATTGGTTTGTATTGCGAAGTCAACCGCGACTGACTGCTTTGTAGGGAGGTGCGCACCCGATTTGACCCACTCTGAGCCTTACTGTCTTCGAAAGTCGATACGCTTAAGGTGTGTTTTGCCATGCCAATGCGTTCCAGGTCCAATTTTAACTGCGAATCAACCTTATTGTGTTCGAAATCAAAGGGTCTTAAGGTCGATTTTTGCTCGCAGATACCTTGTCTGAATCTCCAGCCAGACTGTATTTACTCCTTATTGTGTAGGGAATTAAGGGGGTGAAAGGGCGATTTTTCACTGCAAACCACGCATTGAATTTCAAAAGTTACCGTATTACTATTAATATAGTTTATTATATATATTTAATCATTGAAGACAATATTAACAACTCCCAAATCGAAACATGAAACCGAAAACACAAAGAAAAGAAAAAGATAACGGAAGCAGCTGTGATTCGAACCCATGACCTGATGGTCTATCCGGGCCCTGCAGTCTATGCCAACTGAGTTACGGTGGCACTTGAGTGATAGGGCACTTCTATGTCAAATGTGTAATACAGAGTATGTATTACTTATTTGCTCTGTGGTGTAGCAAATATTCTTAAATTTCCGTATGAGAACGAATCGTTGAATCACTCGTTTTTGTGCCCAACAGTTCCGTTGTTAAACGACTTATCAGAGAATGTGATGCGTCCTTCCTATAACACTGTTATAGGTTCTTATAGATTTTTTCCATCCTCTCTTTATTATCTAATTTTAATTTATTTAATTTCATTAAATTTAAATATGACAACAAAAACATTAGACATTCATCTCCCTAGGATAGGCCTGTGTTGAGATGAGCGGCTTTACAATTTAATAATGATCAGTAAATACTAATAAGTAAATAATAATACATGAATAAAGAGTAGTAAATATTAATAAGTAAATGATGGTAAATATTAATTAGTAAATAAAAGTAAATATTAATAAGTAAATATAAGTAGTAGATATACAATAAAAATTAAAATTTAGATTATAATTGTTAAGTAATAATAATAGGTAAATAATAATAATAAGTAAATATTAATAGGCATATAATAATACACATTAAATAGTATGTAAATATTATTAGGTATATAATAATAAGTACATAATAATGATAAAAATAGGTAAATAATATTTAAATAAAAATAAAAATAGGTAAAAAATATTTAAATAAAAATAAAAATAGGTAAATAATAATAAGTAGATAAAAAATAAAATTATGTAAATAGTATTAAGTAAATAATAAAATGTAGGTAAAAAAATATAATTATAAGTAAATAGTAATAAGTAGTAATCAGAAAGTAATAAGAAGTAAATAGTAGTAAGTAAGTAATAATAAGTAGATAATAATGATAATATCGAGCGTATATAATGTTTCATTATAATTCTATGCTTAAATATTAAATTACAGTTACAAATATTGGAAGTTATTATTGACTTTGTTAGTGAGATATTTAATAAATATGTTTTGATTGCATTCTATACAATCGGTGAACAATTTATACTCCATATTTATCCCCGTATCACGAATATAATATTATCTGCATCAAAAAATAAATATAAAGCCACTAAGGGAGTATGTCCTGGGAGGTGTTTGCTTGATGGTTTATTTTTTTGTTTTGCGTACAAATCTACAGTTTTATTACTAGCTTGATGAAATTTCACACACTGGCTTTCAAAACAAGAGGAAGGTCTCCACATACATGAAATTACGAAAAACAACACCATCCCCCCATTCCCACCCCTTATAGCAGAATTTTGGTACTTCTTGATGAAATTTTCGAAATCAGAGGGTAGGAGTAGGGGTAGGGGTACTGCATAAAAACCTCGAAACTTGCCAAACCAGTAATAAATAAAATGCCTTGAGGATATGGAGTTCACATTATGAATAATAAGGCTTCCGAACACTTAATTTGGAAGCTTTGAAAATATAAAAAAAGCTGTCTTCTAAATAGGTTTCTACTCGCAGACGAAGACACGAATATGTTATTTGAATCGCGTGCCTTAAAACATATATTAATGCTTTATCTATATTTACATATGCGTGTCAGTTTTTTGTACACTTACGCGGTACGTATTTAATTTCTTGTAACGGAAGGAAAAATATTGACGCTGGAAGCGATCTCTTTAGCCACTTTATATATATCTCTCCATTAGTGGCCCGGGTTAAGTGATGACATTGTCCATCGCGAGATGAATCACTCGCTCGCTCCGAGTTCACCAATACATTAAACCGTTAATTATAGTTATAAACCACTCGTGTCTCGATTGCTTCCTTTCTTAATTAAGCTTTAAACATTTTTTTTAGATTTGTCATTTTTCCCCTTAAACATCTCATCGCAGTAAGAATGTATGTAAATGAAAAATATTTTGTCGAAATAATTTTCAAAGACTTCAAAATAGCCTTTGACACATTGGACCACCAAACCCTATTATTAATACCAATGGGGGTATGTTGTATTAGAGGTCCTGTAAATAAATTGATAAAAAATATATTTTTTAAAGAAAAATTAAAGTTAAATATGAGGGGAATTAATGTAAATAATGAATTGTCAGCAGATACTGGAGTAGCGACAGGATCGTTCTATAAAATTGTCAGTTATATATATGTATATACAATATAAGTTAATAATAATAATAATGTCTTTATTTCAGCAGAACAAAGCGGTGAGTGCAATACTATGTCTGCCATATAAAAAGAATACATTTAAAAAATAGTAAAACATTACAAGATGTAGAAATAGAATATAAAAAATTAATAAAAATAAAAATAAAATAGAATTAAAATAACATATTTAGCACTTATGTTATAGTGGCCTGAGGGAAATTCTCCATATACGATGTGGGGGCGCGCCCTGCCACTGGGCGACAGCCTGGACAAGAGTGTTTTCCGATCTCCGGTAGCGATGACTCGTCCCGGCTATTCTGTGGCGCATCAAAGCAGCGAACCCATGCACCCTTCCCTCTGCAAACATCTACGAGGCGCTGCATCTCAAAGGGAGGCCGAACAGCGCCCTTTAAGCGTGGTATAATGAAATGAACATGAAATAATTTACCAAATGTTATAAAGCGTTGTAAATGTTATATGTTTGCGGATGATACTTTTATCATATATATACATTTGTTTTTTATAGTAACTCCACACAGAAGCCCCTGAGAGAAATAATTTCCCTCAAAGCCCATATCATCTCTGAGGATCTTGTGTGGAGGGTCTTTTAGAGGATAGAAGGAGTGAACCTGGCTTTTGAAAAGATTCATGTTGTAGGAGGGAGGAAACACAGAGGTCGGCAGATCATTTCAAAGCACAAGTGACCCGTTCTCATGTGACAATTGTCAACCGTGCACAAATGTTGGGCGCGTATTCGGCGTGTTTCCTGACTGTGCACTGGTGCCGAAGGGATCAATGACGCTAGTTCCTCGGAGCATCTTACATTAAAATACTGATAGAACAAGGACAGCATTCCCACGTGACGTCTGTGCTCCAAAGATTGCAATTCGTTTGTTAAGATCTATCAAATGGACCGCCCGTTTCTGCGCAGAGCCAAGTTTTTTTTTTTCAGATATTTTGGGGCTCCCGACCAGAGGTGGTTGCCATGAACAGATATACACATCAAATTGCGGAATTTCTGCAAATATATTTTATAGGCATTCGGGAACTTTGCAGTCGAACATTATTCAAAAGTAAGAAAATTCGCTTATTTCGAATCCGATCTTATTATTTTGGGTCTCAGGAACAACTTTTTTTAAATTTTGTGATGGTACAGTCTGACATTTAAACATTGACAAAAATTTAGAGCGTTGTGACCGTGTAAAAAGTTTAAAATCATTTCACAAAGATGGGTCACAGGAAAATTAAAGTAAGTCCAAAAAACACAACGGTCCAAGTGCACATGTTTCTCTTTAAAAAAACCGCGTTCAGAATTTAGTGGTACTTTCTGAAAGAAGATGATCCAACATCATATTCTTCGATATATTTTTTTATTATTTAATGGTTTCGACGGAAGATAATTACATGGAAAGTCGATATTTATTGTATTTCTAAAATTTTATACATCAAAATAACTATGTTTACATGTTAGATAAATTAAGAAAATATGTGCAAAATCAAATTCACAGATCAAAATAAAAACGAAAAAAAAAATCATGATGTTTCGCCTCGTTTCTTTAAAACGATCTGTCAAACGCTAGTATATGTGAAACATTTGAATCTAAAGAAAACATTTCAAAAACCAAGTCAGTATCTTGGTGTTGCCATAACAATGACATTTTGTGGTTCCAAATAAACATATATCTACAAAATGCCATTTTTTTGTGACGAAAAAAAATTGGATATTTTTGTGAGCCTACTTTCTTGAAGGCGAAATAGATTTTTAACAAATTTGTTTCTAATTCCCTTCTTTTCATTGTTTAATTTATATGTACATTAGCAGAACAAAGTTAAAGATAAAATCTTTATTTATTAAATATAAAATTCGGTCAAATTTAAAAAAAAATTGCTTATTTTTCAAATGATACCTACTCTAGTTTAATTGGGTAGGTATATCTTTCTGAAGTTTTGTCGAAAATATTTCAGTCGTGTGGACGCCATCTACTGCATGTACTACGAATTATAGTAAAAGACAGGTATTTGGAATGAAATTGGTTTGAGTCCGTGATTGCGCGTTACGTACAATATTCCGTGAAGATTCTCGTAAGATGCTATGACTTTTGCCTATAATCCAAATTTTAGGCGCCGCGTCTGAAATGTGCGATACGAACCACTCACTCAAATAATGAAACGGAACTAATAACTTTACATATAACTGGCTGAAGAACTTGGCATTGCCCGGGGTTTGTATGATTTCGAGTAAAGTTTTGAGGTTGTGATGTATTACCTCTATCCCCATCCCTACCCATATTACTACAATACAAAACTGAACTTCCCTGTCCGCTGTGTCGTATCACGTCCCTGACTAAAAGACGTAGGAATATATACGTTGCATCATAACACATCTCGTCTAAAACAACGTCAATGAATGCTGTGTCCGTGAATGTGTTAACTATGAAAAATTCATAGAAATTCATTGTATTTTCTATTTCAGTATTTAGACCCAATGAACTACCGTTCTGCCACGGAGGTCGTCCATCTTAGAATGGCATGTAGGTATTATTATCTGCTAGCAGGTGACACAAACATATCAAATTCCGAGTTGTTTTCTCGGTTAATTACAAAAGCAATCAGTAATCAGTAAAGACCATGATCATGGTAAGGTTCTTTGTGGGTCGTCATCGATATTTGGTTAAAGATATTAACCGCAATGTCACCGCCTGGCCTTCATAACTCGTATCCATTCATCTATGTAACAAAGAATACGGGTGTTTGTTGGTAACACGCAGGTGGGCACCGAATAAAGTACTTAAATAGCAGTAGTGGAGAGGAACCAGTGGTGCAGGGAGGTTTTTTTAAAGTGGGAATACCGCAGGAGAGTTCCAACTGACCGGATCTTAAGTTAAATAATAATGAATAATAATAATAATATTTTTAATCATTGTAGAAAATAATATTAACATAACCTAAATTAAATATGAAAACGAAAAAAAAAACGGAAAATAAAAAGATTTCAGTCGTATCTGGGACTCGAACCCAGGACCTCTGCCTATTCGGGGCAACCGCTTAACCAACTTAGCTAATGAGATTAGTCCAATTCATGCCTTCTTCATCGATATCATATCCGTTTTGACGGCCTCTATGGTCGAGGGGTAAGGCTCTCGACTACAAAATAAAAAGATTTTAACCGGATAATTCAACACACGTCTAAATCGGTCCCACCTTTTAAATGTGATATGAAGTCATTGAAAGTAAGAAAAAAAGATTAATTAGGTCAGGTTAGATATTATTTTTAATGAATTTTAAATAGCGTGCCGATTCATACGTGTGTTGAATTGTCATGGAAACAAAAAAGACACGATCGCGACTGAGACACGAACTCAGAACCTCCCTGGACTTTAAGTCAAGATTGTGACTGAGACTAGAAGTTCCGTCTTAGTCGCAATCATACCTTTTTAATTTCTGTGATCTTCTTTTTCATGTTCTCATTGAGAGTTATTGATTTTATATTGAATAATTAAAATTATTATTTTTTTATATTTCAAAATCCTCCTCATTCCCTCGTTTTGGATAACCTCTAGTTTATTATTTTAGGCTTCGTTATATAAGAATAAAACCCAAGCACAATAATTTTAATGCGGAGTTACAATAGCGAAGGAAGTGAGATAGGGAAGAGGAAGATTATGAAGTACCTTGATATCCGGATCTGGTCACTAAACAAACCATTTCTAGAGCCGTTTGGATTCTAAATAGTGGAAACCCCCTGTTACAAAAAAATGATGAAAGGTATCTCATGTTATCTGACGGTCTCCTTGGTTGCGTGGTTACGATCCTTGGGTATGAATCCGGAGGTTGCTGGTTCAAATCCCGATGTGCGCAAGCAAATTTTAGGCGATTAAATTGTGTTATTTTATAATTTATTCATTTAATATGTAGTATATTTGCGTATGTATGGCAGTGAGGCATGGAACTGGCAGAGGAAGGATGAAAGTAGACTGAATGCTTTAGAAATGAGATCTCTGAGACGAATGTGTGGTAAAACCATGTATGATCGAGTGAAAAATGTTGAGATTCCTAAAGAATGCAAGGCTGATTGATGTAAGCGTAGTGAGCAAGATTAAGAAAGGGACCCTTAGATGGTTTGGGCATGTAGAGCGAATGAACGAAGAAAGGAGTGTAAGGAGAATATATGACGCGAATGTGAATGGAAGAAGAAGCCGGGGACGCCCGAGGGAGACATGGCACGATCAAGTGAATCAAATACTCAAGTCAGGCCATGTCAGAAGTCGGAAGAACAGAAGAGAATGTATGAGACGTTGTATGAATGTGAATGAAGCAAGAAGTGTATGCCAAGATCGAGTTGTTTGGCGGTCCGTCCTCTCTGCCTACTCCTGCGGGGAAACGGCGTGATGGTTAGTTAGTTAGTTAATTATATTTTCGGCACGTTCCAAACTAGTAGATACTGTCAAAGTTGCTTGAAATGGCTTTAGTCGTGTTTGGTGAATACCCAGATACTTCCCCACCTTCCTCTTTCTCATCTTTTCCCCCTTCTCAATACCTTCAGCCTCACAACATATCCCAATTGGTGATGCTATAGTCTCACTGGCTGCAGACGGTTGGGAGCAGCTAGGATACTTGTGTGGTACTCACATAAAAAAGTAATTAAAAAATAATTTCGCCCCCACCCTCTCAAAAGCCGGAGTACAAATATATCATTTTTTTGTCTATAAAGAATGTGCAATAGAAGATATATCACCATTGCAAATAACATGGTGATATATTATCTGATGTAGCCCTAATGGTACGGGGTAATGCTGTAGTCATCAAAGGCGTACTATTTTACTATTTACCTCTCATCAATCATCTGCTCTGGTGGCGGCTGACATCTTCCACATTCTTGTGCTGTGTGTTGTATTGAGAAATATTGTTTTTCAGCGCTTAGATTGTATTCTTAATAGCACCTTCGCAAGAAGAAGTCGTTTTAAAAATAATTACTGTAAGTATGGTCAAGAAATTGTAAGAATTTTGTCATTGGTTTATGCTTAATCGCCCTATGCATATGAACACACGTGATACGCAAACTTTGATTGTACCATTCAGCGCTATCCCGTATCACGTACGCGCTATATAAAAGTAATATATCTCATAACTACAAACCGTAATGACCACGCGCGCGTCCAAACAATACCGGACATCAAGTCTAAATGAGTAGTTCTTCAAGGACAGGCGAAGCATGCGGTCGCTTGTTTGACAAAATATTATCAGGTATGAGAATGACTAACATTATATTCATAATCTAGACCAAAAAAGTGATTATTTTTTTACTATTTTTCAGAAAATTACCTGAAGTTAGGGCGGTTAAGATATTATTAATTTTGGTGACTGAAACTCTTTGTCGGAGCCGCACTGGGTCGTAAAATGAGTTTGAATTACATTTTACAGATTTTTTTTGTGTAGGCACATAATAAGCACTGCCTTACTTCCCATACCATATTTATGTGAAAACCTATTACTAGTTCATTTTTTACATATATTTATCATGTATAATAATTAATATAAACTGTTGGTTTTCCAAATAAAATAAAATAAAATTAATAAAAATACAAAATTTTATAAAATGTATTAAATTATTGCAAAAAAACAATCTACACTTTTTTCAAAAATAATACTGTGCGTGCCGCACCGAACACACTTACTATGAGGTGTCAAAGATAGGAACTAAAGTGGCTTCCACACGAACGAGCTGCCAAATACTAAAAAAGCCATGGAGTTGAAAGGTTGGACCATCCGGTCCCTTTCCGGTCTATTTTCGACGCCATGGTTTTTTAGTATCGAGCCGCCCGCTCGTGTGGAAGGCCTGTAAGTATGCAAAACGACACACAACATATCATGTCGTCTTCATTCCACACAAAAGTGTATATATATATATATATACACTTTTGTGACTCGTGTGTGTTAGTGTCTGAAAGGCCGTGCCTTTCAGTAAAAATATGTAGTCATCAAATATAGCAGTCAGTGGCATCTGTTGATACCTTTATTAATTTATAAAACTTTTTAACGAAATAATGATCATATTATTATGTTGGCTTTCTTTCCAATTGAAATTTTTATTAAATTCCCAGTAATTGACTTTTAATATGCATAAATATAGCGGTTATTTATATATTTGATTAGGTAATCCCAACCAACACGGCTACAGCCAGCATCTTATCCATCCTTAGAGAAAACTTACCACGAGTGTGTTAAGTTTTTTCAATTTCAATTACTTCGATGTTTTACCTGCTGCCTACCCTGATTAAGAACTCTGTGCATGCTACGGACAACATGTGTATAGCAAAAATAACTCTGCCTTATGTTGAGTTTAGTAACCTGATTTGGAGCCATTCTAATGAATAAATATAGCTCTATATGTATAAAATCGGAGAATCCTTACAAATTCTCCTACGAGTATATTAAAGAAATGATTTTTATTACAATAAAGGCGTCAGGGGGGGAATGGAGCACTTAATAGAAAAGAATCCATCTTCCCCGGACATCATCCCTTAAGGCGATGCAATGGGAAGTAATGCAAAATCGTCTGTTTTCGGTTAGAGAATTTGATGGCCTACAAATATCATAGATCATTTAATTAAGCATTGAAAGTAGAACACCGTCCAATTTTTTTGTGTCTTTTTATAAACGTAGAAAAAAAAACAAAGTATCAGACTTAAATGTTTAAAGCGCAAAATCTCCTACTTACGAACTCTTTATCCGATATTGTCGTATTGTTCATTGTGGAAAATTAAGTTTTTAGAATATGACCGCAAAACATTTTAATATTTATGCCCGAGCTTTAGAAATTAAAATAAAACATGCGTTTTGGTGAAGTTTTTTTTTGCGTAAATCAAAACATGCGGCCGATGTTAAGCGGGAATTTCGACCTTATCACCACCTGCATAAGGAGCGCGTGATTTCGTTGGAATTTTAGCAAGTGGGTGTCCTTAAGTGGACACGTCTTCATCTCCGTCGTTTTCGATCTATTTTTAATGCAGAGGAACTCGTAATCGTGATAATCATCTATATATTTTTCTTATCAATGTGCATCTCTTCTCTCAAGGTATCATATTTAAAATTATTTAAAAATCAAGTATTATATTATGTAATTCGTATTAATTACGCAAAGAATTGAGGATTGGTTCCAACGCTTTATTGTTGGCCATAACATCCTCGAACCGAGTTCCGTGAGAAGCCTCTGCATTCACACGGTCGGGGCACCAACACGGGCTACAGCCCTCGCCGCTGCGCCGCAACTAATAAATTCTTAATTAAACGGTTAAATTAATTCATTTCAGCCCCTTATCAAGGAAACAATTAAAATATTTCGCCTTACAAAGTTTAGTGTCTTTGTTTGTTAGTGTAAGCTCTACGTTTCTTAATGGAATAACTTTTTTTGACCGAGTAAGACGTTATTGACGTATACGAGTAAGTTGTTAGACATCATGATTGAAGCGCATTTATTTATAGGTATAGCAAATAAATACATTATTTCCACCATTTCAAAATAATAAATACCTTATTTCTATAGCGCCGTTTTCGTGAGAAAATTACCCCAAAGGGGTTCATGACTATGACTATGGCTATTTAACCAAAAGATGGGGTTGTGTTAAGCTTGGTTTGGAAACGTATTAGTACCGAATACGATGTCCTTCGTTTTATTTAACAAATTTTACAAATATATGGCATACTCGTATAAGCAGTGTTAAATTTCTAAAAATAAGTGTTTAACCCTTCTAAGCGTTTGTGATGAATTTTATGTGATGAAAAAGGTCAAGGCTTCAGCGCTAGCAGTTTGCCTCCACCCATTTTGATAACCGGCTCTTAGTAACTAGAGTTATACTGAAGACAATTTTATAATGTTCTAATAATTGTTCTTCTGAATACCGGAGCAGATTTGTATCTACATTATTCATGAGAGATGGTGCATTTACGAACATCTCAATTTTTGCATTTCTGTTAAACCTCTTCGTAAGGCTCAATGACCTCCAGACAAAACCAACGTCGCGAGACGCCGAGAAGTTTCCAAAATAAGAAGATAGATTAAGTAAAGATAGATGTCATTATTTCAAGTAACGAAAAATGCGGCCAGCGACCATGAAAAGCTAAAACAATGTTTTTCAATGACAAAGTTTAATACACCGAATTAAAAACTCGTCGTACTCGTTTACGAACATGAAGTTATTCATTCACAGCCTGCTTTTATATTAAAAGTAGCATTGTGATCAAAAGGTCACGCTGATTTTACTGGAATCTCCATGGGAGTAGATTTTCCTTCTACAATAATGGATGTTACATGTTAACGCAAGCATTAAAAAAATATATATTTTATGTAACGTACTAGTGGTAGGATGGTTTACAGCGTCGGTTTGTACCTGAAAGACGTCGTGTGCTCGATCATCTACTATCAGTCCTCCATCAGTGCGCAAGAAACATCTTATATTGGAAGTTAGCAGGAGGAATGATATTGTCAGGTTATTCATGAAATGGGAATTTTAATTTTTTTTCATCCACCCTATTTTAAAAATTTTATCTGGTAATGTAAACAATTTATTAAAAAAATGTCATAATAAAAAAAAAAAATATAAGAATGCATCTGAAGGCTTTAAAATATTTTCTGAACCATAAATTCATATTTTTTAAACGATTGCGGAAGGAACTCATTGTGATAATACATTGAGATCATTTAGCTTACAGATGAATAAAAAAAATACTAATAAATATAGCACATTTGTGAAATTACGATCAAAGCATCAAGTGTAATATATGGTGGTCATGAAATTCAATAATATGATGAAAATTTCGTAGAATGAAAATGATTAGTACTATACACAGAAACAAATCACAAATAGTTAATTATTATACTTGTAGCTAACGAAAATTAATAGACTTTTGTTATTCAAAACAAGAGTTTTTCGTGTTGTTAAACGTTTTTTGTTAAAGAACAAAAATGAACAAGACTTCAAATAATAATTAGATTTGGTTCCGGTAAGACAGAGAAGAGTTTGGAGTTCTATGACAGCAGAAGCCTGGCTAGTGGCTTCACCTGGTTCAATGGACGGACTCCGATGAGCAGTTCTCAAGCGCAAGGGAGCGGAACAGCACCGAGCACTTGCTCTCAAGTCCGGTGCGAACAACAACTCAATATTTCATGTGAAGATTCCGCGTAAAAAGGACTAATATTAAAATTTGTTGGCTATTAGACAAATAAAATATAATATTTAGCATGTTAATTTGCTTGTTAAAAAAAGTCTTTGTCATTGCTGAGTTTATATATATATCTGATATACATACAAAGAGATATGACAAAATTATAAAATGCTACCTGATGTGTACCCGGCCTTGCTCGGCATCATATATTTTTGTTTGAAATAAAGTTGTGATTTCTTGCTTGTCGTTTCGGTGCCATAATTGTTTTGACAGCGAAAGTGTTGAAAAAATTGTGACGACTATTACTGTCTCAAAACAAACAGGGAAACTGTTGTTCGAATATGCCCACTTTACAAAGTTCGGAATCCCCTAACGAGGTTCATGTCTTCCGGGGGAGAGATAACCCTGGAAAATTAATAGTAGGGTCTACATCAAGGTGCTTGTTTTTCACTTCAAAGGTCTGCCACTGATTTCGCTACGACTCTTCAGGGGAGTATCGTGATAGATAGAAGAAGGTTTCCTGAACGTCAGGCGGCTCGCCGGGAGATTTGGAAGGGCATCTTAAAGTGGAATGTTAATATTCACGGCCTTTTTGTATTCTCTAAGGGTTACTGTCTCTCGTCTTACAGTGGGTGGTGTGATATTCGAGAGGACAGGGAGCCATTGTAGTAGAGTGGAGGGAAGTGTTCCACTCACCGTGTGCATAGCAGTATTTAGCTGCAAGTCGATCTTCTGCGAATAAATAAAAATTAATATAAATCAATTTAACAAGATTATAATAACAAAGTTAGTTCACAATCAAGCAGTCAGTTGTAAAGCTACTTTATGGTTGCATCATGTTTACACTGGTTAAACACCCCAAAAAAACCAAGCAAATAACCGTAGTATTTTAAAGTTCGTGGATCTAAAAACTTATAAGTTTTCTACATAAGACTTAAGTGATTAAATTTTTATACAAATTAAGGAAAAATCGGTGGCATTTGAAAATAAACTGATAACTGCATTTTTAGTTATTTTCTTTTAAGTAGACGGTTACTGATGCGTTTCGATTGGTAAAATCCTGATATCTGTATTTTATTTGAAAACATAGTGATTATGTGATGATATGTGAACAATCATAAATGTTAGTTTGAACATAATATGTCAAAAGATCTTAACATATTAACATAACATTTTGCACTTATCAGGTTATCATTTCCAAATACCACAGAATTTCCTGGTAAAGGAGATCACTCCCTTTTCATCTCAATTTAACTAGTAGGTACTTACATGCAAATTAAAATATTACTTGGATGAGTTGTTAATTAAATAACATTTTTAGATTGATGAAAAGTGGATAGTAGTAACCTGTTAAATGCTAATGACATTTTATTTATGTAGCCTATTCAAAATGATTTCAAAATCATCAATCGTCCTGGTACATCAAAATACCACAATTGAGATGCATTGAATCAATGACTTCTTAACTTTATTTTTCTTCTTCTCATCTCCCCATTTCTTTTCCCAATATTGCAGGTGCCATAACATTCCTAGCTCCGGGAAATTTTATAAAATATTTTTTTTTACGTTAAAAAAATAAAAAAATATAGCGTAATATTATTGTTACCCTGCAATCGGTGGTCGGTTGTCAGTTATCACCAATCTTAGCTATTATCTTTATATTAAGTGCTTCTAGAAATGACAATGTACTCGTTCAGGCTACAAAGAAATCAATACCGATGCGTAGATCAATGGAATTAATTATAAGGAAAGCGGCAATCTTAACGTTTCATAAAAGTTTGCAGAGTTTTATTTCCTATGTAAAGATAATTTACTAACAAAATAAAAGTATTTTCAAACGTTAAGCAGGTACAAAAAATTAAGTTGTTATTGTAAGCTAGAATACCATTGTTGTTGTTGGTTACTAAACACTGACAGTTTTCCACGGTTGAGGCTCTTTGAGCCTAATTGACTATTTATAAGTATAATTTCCCCCAACAATTGCACCGGCGTGAAAAACAGCTCCATAAATACTGAACATAACGTTACTTACCCTGTTCTGGTACTATGGAAGGTACCCAGCTGGTTTTGTTGGCTGGTGGATCTTTAGCGATACACGGATAAGATTAAAGAAAACAGTATATCATTGTATTGGTAAGAATCATAATAAAAATTGGATCATTTTTCATAGCAGTATTATAATGAATAATATTTTTGAAGCTTATAAGCCTCATTGGAAACAGAAATAACACAGACAATATAAAGGTAACGTTCCCATCTGGGACTCAAACTCTGAGGCTCTCTGTATATTTGGGACCAGCGCTATTTTCAACTGAGCGCATTGCTTTACCTTATTGACTTCCGACCTCAAAGGTCCCGGATAGACCATGAGGTCCTAGGTTCGAGTCCGAGCTGCTAATGTTATCTTTTTTTTCTGTGGCTTTCCGGTTTCATGTTTCATTCTGAGAGTTGTTAATATTGTCTTCAATGATTTAAAAAAAATCTTATTTACACAAATCTAGCTCTTGAAACCCTTTTTGTAAATAATTAATATCCAAATATTGAAGAAGGTACACTTTTGCAAACAGGTAAAAAATGTTTATTTAAGTTTAAGCATTCCATCACTTCTCTGTCTTGCGGGTTTATTGGATATAGCAGAGAAGCCTCTTTGATTGTCAGTTATCCACCACCTTTGTCTAACCCTGTCCCAGTTTTATACATATTTTACTGACGGCCCCTTAAAAAAGTGATTATACCTGTCTTCCAGATTTTCTTGCATGCCTCCATTATTTATGTTCAGATATTCCTCCCAAAAATTATCAATACCCGTTCGCAATTCTTCGTGAGGTCCAGCTTTATGGATATTGGATTTGAATCTTCTCGAGAGGAATCTCGACTTTAAATTTTTTTGGATACCACAGCAGGAAAATATTTTGGCTAAGTTTATTTTTCTGTAAATTACCTGGCAATATACTCTATTTCTCTAGAATCCTAACTCTAAATATGAACATATGTAACAACCATAAAATACTTCTACAAAAATATTAAAAAAAACATAAACTACAACATTAAATCGCACATAAAATAATATTTCCTACTTACCTAATAGAAATAATTTCTTTCAGCTAGCCAAGTCTTCAGTATATCTATTAACTGTTTAGTTTTAATACATGTTTTTATTTCAGACGGTAACATATTTAAACAGGTAGCAATCATGTGATCTAAAGTTCTTTGTCCATAATTGTTTGTATGCTCAGGAACTATTAATCCTTCATTAAAATTGAGACGAGTATTGTAATTGTCTCTGGAATAAGATATACTAATAGACAGTGGCGTGCAGTTCATAAAGGTTAAAAAGCTGTGCCTACCCTAAGAAAATGCGCCATAAAAATAAATTAAAACATAATTCAAAAATACGACAAATGCCTAACCAAACAGTATTTTTTTCCATGAATTTGGCAAAAAACTTGTACGCTCATTTATTCGGTTGACCACAACAATCAGTGCAAGACGGTAATAAAATAGACATTTTCAAATATTCAACCTAAAATTCATATACTCGTAATTTCTTTAAACGGTTGGTATTCAATTTATGGGGTCATTATTAATAAACAAATTTAAAAATATACTTAGTATTCACCACTTTATAAATATATATTTATATCTACATGTTTCGAAAGCGACGATTTCATGAGATTTTTAATATATAGTTTTGATTTATTATTACAATATGTTTATTTTTGGAAAAGATATGTGGATGACGTTTTTTGAATATGGACTGGTACTGAGAGACAACTTAATATTTTTCTTAATTTCCCAAATAAAATCCATAAAAAAATTAAATTCACCATAGAAATAGGACAAAATTTTAGCATTTATTTTGTTAGACTTAATTATTTATTTTGTAAATAATAAATTTGAATTTATATATATCGTAAAGATACTTATACAGACATAGTTATACATAATACTTTTAATCATCCTTTCACTCAAAAAATATCAGCTTTTCATTCCATGCTAAGTATATTAGTTAATGTACCTCTTAAAAAAATAATTTTAACAAAGAATTAAATATAATTAAACAGGGGACCAACTCTTTATTTTTTGCGTTAGCTAACGCAAGTTAAATCGGTCATAAACATCACATTTTTCAAGAGTTTTCATTACCGCATCATCGTCTCTTGCATTTGCTTTACGGATTTGTCTCTTAACGTAAACGCAAACTTAACGTGTTAGCGCAATACAGACTACCGAACTGTCAAAATGTGTTGTTTATGGCCGATTTAACTTGCGTTAGCTAAGGCAAAAGATACAGACTTGAGCCCCAGATTGCAATATATAACGGTTATAGTACTAAATTAATATATTATATTTTAAGATAAAGATAATGTTTTAAATAAATCGGCGGTATATAAATTAATTTGTAACGATTGCAACTATTTTTACATAGACTTCTAGAAATTTCAGTATTATAGTTAAGGAACACCTAATGTGTTTAAATAATAACAACTATTCTGAATTTGCAAATCATATTTTAGAAACCA
The DNA here is from genome assembly GCA_022606495.2 of Halesus radiatus. Taxonomy (NCBI): domain Eukaryota; kingdom Metazoa; phylum Arthropoda; class Insecta; order Trichoptera; family Limnephilidae; genus Halesus; species Halesus radiatus. The sequence goes on along the minus strand of JAHDVE020001084.1, from coordinate 87,611 downwards.
ATCATTCGTTTGATATAAATAAAGGTTTAAAAATTTTACATACAAATACAACCGGATTACAATTAGATCAATTTGAAATTTTAGAAATCAGAAAAAGCGTTAATACTGAATTAAATTTAATAAATAATCAAATATTCTATTTAAAATAGCTATCTCTTGAATTTATTTTCATATTAATATTAGTAATACAAATATATACATATATATATATATATTTACTTAATGTCTAATGTAAATTTGTTATTCAAGGTTTTATAATATTTTTTTATTAGCATTTTTGATTAATTAGTTTCGTACTTTATCCAATTTTTGTTTTTGTTTATAATCTGTCTATTCTTATATTATTCTATTCTTCTTTTTATCATTTGTTCATGTATTCCTGATAATGAAAGCATCGCTTTCGAAACATGTAGATATTATTGTATGTTTATAAAGTGGTGAATACTAAGTATATTTTTAAATTCATTTATTTATAATTCATAACACAAATTGAAAAACTACACTAGCCTGCCTTTGGTCATAGAGCAATGTACGCCACTGCTAATAGAATACTTACCCCATAATAAAAACAATCGTAAAATTATGATTTTGGATATGAGGACCCGTAAATAATAAAATCCCGTAACTTCGGGTTGGTCAGTGTATTGTTGAAGCGTCTGTACATTTTGCTAACATATTCCATTCCAATAAGAGCCAGTGGCAAGTAAAGGTAAACAGTTTGACTGAGATTCACCCGCCTCCGAGGCAGTGTTGCCTGACTGTTCCGCTCTGCTGCCCCCAGTCGTTACTTCTTCTGCCCCTTGGAGTGTTTCGTGTTTAATTGCTGGCAGATTTTAATAACGACCTGGCCACGACGATGGAATAACTCATCCTCAGGCCCAGATTAGTGACACGAAAGGCTTCTTTGTAAAAAGTTTCTGGCTTTCACTCCTCAGGGGAAGCTATCCCATCAAAACTGTGGTTCCAACGTTTCCCCAATTTTTTCAAAAAATAAAATTTTCTCTCTTAGTCGAACGAGAATTGGACATTGCTCTGTTCCCTTTCATCTTTCTAAAAAGCGCGTGCTTGACTTCCCGAATTGTAACTTCTGTGATCTAGATATGAAAACTTACGGTTTTGCAAGTTTCGATCGACTGTACAAATAAAAACACTATTTGTATAGATTAACCTCTGACACTTTCGTATCTAGGATGAACGAAGTATGTATGAAGAATGAGCTAATGATGAATGTAAGTAAGTCTAAAGTCATGGTGTTTGAAAGAGAGAGTACGAAAACAGTGTGCAATATAGTTGTGAATGATGAATACTTGGAGCAGGTGGATGAGTTTGTGTATTTGGGAAGTATGTTCACGAGAGATGGAAAGACTGATAGGGATATTGAAAGAAGGGTGAATGCAGGAAACTCCATTAACGGAGGACTGAACGCGTTGGCGCAAACAAAAAGTTGTCCAAAGAAGCGAAGCTAGCAGTCCACAATGGAGTGCTGATACCAACTCTGATGTATGGCAGTGAGGCATGGAACTGGCAGAGGAAGGATGAAAGTAGACTGAATGCTGTAGAAATGAGATCTCTGAGACGAATGTGTGGTAAAACCATGTATGATCGTGTGAAAAATGTTGAGATTCGTAAAGAATGCAAGGCTGATGTAAGCGTAGTGAGCAAGATTAAGAAAGGGACGCTTAGATGGTTTGGGCATGTAGAGCGAATGAATGAAGAAAGGAGTAAGGAGAATATATGACGCGAATGTGAATGGAAGAAGAAGCCGGGGACGTCCAAGGAAGACGTGGCACGATCAAGTGAATCAAATACTTGAGTCGGGCCATGTCAGAAGTCGGAATAACAGAAGAGAATGTATGAGACGTTGTATGAAAGTGAATGAAGCAAGAAGTGTATGCCAAGATCGAGTTGTCTGGCGGTCCGTCCTCTCTGCCTACCCCTTCGGGGAAACGGCGTGATGGTTAGTTAGTTAGTTAGTTAGTTAGTAACCTCTGACACTTTTTAAACTGTTAGCCCGGCCATACACGTACCTACAACGTAACAAGTATGCTTGAATCGAAGAATTGCGCAAGTAAACATGCAGCTCAAGCATAGTTTCAAGTATACAGTTGCCTGTATGGCCGGCCTTGTGTAAGGTTTTCGTATTTTTTTATAGGTCAAGTTATGAGAATTTTATTTATAAAATGTATTAAAAATAGTTTCCGTTATTGGTTTATGCAATCCAGCATGTAGAATTACTGAAACTATAACAATTCCCAACAGGGGTAGATAGATGGGATTCACACAACTCTGCCCTTGGACATACTAGTTTCACTCATATTCATACTTCGGCTCGGGAGCCATATCTTCACTCGAATCAAGCCTTTGATATAATGTAAAATGCCATGTTTGCTGAGATGTCATCAGCCTCTTTATCCATCTGCGTATATATTTAGAAAAACACCTTCCTCCACACTGCAATCGTACTTTAATACAAAGGCACTACCTTGATGCGATTCTGAGCTCATCAGTAATCTTTTAGATTTATAATTCATATTTTACCTAGCCACAATCAAGATAACGCTATAAGGCTGAAAGCATCGAAGCATTTAAAAAGCATTTAAGAGGAACGGCTGCGCGGCTTCTTTCATACAAAACTTAATTTTGGATTTGAGGCCAAAATACCCACCCAAACTGAATGATCTTTTTAAAAAACTTTAAGGTATAGTAAATATCTAGGACGGATTAGAAGTATTTTTATTTATTTTTGTTTTAAATTATGAAAAATAGGCCATTAAATAAATTCACTTTTCATGCTTTTAGAGGTCATTAAAGAAAACACCTTTTTTGATTTTAGAGGCAACTTCGGAAATTATTTGCGACTTTATTTGTATTTGCTATGTAAATATGATTACATATAATAAAATAAAATAAAAAATAAAAAAAACACACATCTTTTCGGTCGATATTTTAAATTATGTACCACAAATTTGTGTTCCAACGTAAATTAGTGGTTTTAAATTTAAATTTAAGCCCATCATAATGCTGATTTTAACACTTATTAATTTTTTGTTTTATCATCATCATATTTTCATAGTATATGAGGCAATTTTTTTGTCATCATTAACCCCCCCATAATGGCTAAAGTTGTCTCTAAAATCATAAAATAATGATTTATTTAATGCCCTGTATTTTATCAATTAAAACAAACATTTTTTAAATACTCCGTACTAGATATTTGTTATACCTTTTGATAAAAAAAAAAAATTCTGTGATTTTGTATGAAACAGGCCTCGCAGCCGTTCCTCTTAAGTGTTGCTAGTAATAATATAACATTATATCCAGGAGTATTTTATTTATTGTGTTCAAGTTTAATCTGTGGAAATCCATTTTAATTTTAAGTTTTTAAAATTGTTATAGTAACTGTTATTATTTTAATTAATTTTAAATTTAATTACATAAAAAAGCTCTGCTAGATCATTTTTTATTACGCATAACAGCTGCTTCACCTTCTGAAGGCATTATTAAAAAAAAATCAGGAGTATATTGTGGTTGAGCAGTAAGGCATTTTCAAGTGGTGGTTTATATTTTACTTTTAATACCCCGATTTATGAAGCAAAAAGTATTTTATACCGATTAATTATTCTATTTCAACCCCTTGTTAATCACGTGATCAGATATTGTATGCGGTTCATTGAATCATTAAAATTAAATCTAAACTGCTGATGAAGATGATTTTATTGAGTACCTACCTAATGTAGGTTACTATATATTTGAAGCAGCTCTTTTTTATATATATTTTTTTAATAACTTGTCGAAGCTTATAAGCCTCATTTAAATAAATTGTTCTTCATTGAAAATAATATTAACAACTCCACAATCGAAACGTGAAACCGAAAAGACACAGAAAAGAAAAAGATAACGGTAGCAGCTGGGATTCGAACCCAGGACATCATGGTCTATCCGGGACCTGCGCTCTATGCTAACTGAGCTACGGCATTCCCAATCCATCCCGTCAATTTTATCGGTATAATACTTCGATTTCTCAGAACTCTCAATATCATCATTAATCAATTCCCCCCTTTTTGATTACTACCTTTTTATAAATACAAAATTCTCCCCGAATTTATTTGTAATCGTTAGATAGTGGCTGGGATAACCCCCATACGATTTTTATTTACATGCGACATCTGTTGACTTTTCCACAAGTCTAGGATTAATATTATTTTTTTTAATAACTTATTGAAACTTATTAACCTCATTTTAATATATTTTTAATCATTGAAAATAATATTATTTTTAATATTTTTTTATATATTTAAAAAAAAATATTTTTGATAATATTTTTTTAACATTGTGTAAAATTATATGCACTTGAAGTATCATAAAGCTTTACGCTTCAATGTGATATAAATTATTTGCAAGCTATACTTATTTCTTTTATGTGTCTATTCATATTTCATATTGTTTGAATATTTAGCGTGATAAAAATATCTATATTTGCAATGAATAATAGAAATTGTGCAGATACCAACCCTGATGTATAGCTGTGAGGCTTGGATCTGGCAGAGAAAGTATGAAAGTAGAGTGAATGCTGTAGAAATGAGATATCTGGGGCGAACGTGTGGTAAAACTTTGTATGATCGTGTAAAAGATGAAGAAATGGACGCTTAGATAGTTTGTGCATGTAGAGCAAATTATGTGTCTATGGAGTATATATGACGCGAATGTGAATGGAAGAAGAAGTCAGGGACGCCGTAGGAAAACATGACATGATCAAGTGAATCAAATACTTGAGTCGAGCCATAGCAGAAATCAGGATAACAGAAGAGAATATATGAGACGATTTTTGACCGGTTAGTGGCTGAGTTGGCATCGGGTTTGGGTCTCACCCAGGCGTCGTGAGTTCAATTCCTCCACTGGCTAAGTCCTACATTACGACACAAGCAACATCTTCCGCTTACTGTGATGATAGTAGGAGATTTTCAAATATTGTCAGGTTATTCGTAACCAGGGAATATTTGTCTTGCTTTAAAAAAAAAAGAAGATGTATGAATGTGAATGAAGCAAGAAGTGTATGCCAAGATTGAGTTGTTTGGCATTACATCGTCTCTGCCTAACTCTGCGATGAAATGGAGTGATGGTTAGTTAGTTAGTTATAACAGAAATTTTATATGTTACGTCAAAGGTCGGAAAACCGAGGTAAATTATAATATAAAACTAATAAATTTGTTTATAATTATTTAAATAAACGTTTTCCTTTTGACAGATTGGTTTTACTGGTTGGTCAAGTCATTCAAAGCGTCGGGTCCTCATCCCCTGCAATAAGTCCTCTATAATTTTAGAAAAGGATTTTTTGCTTATTATGATGGTAGTTGGAGGAAATCAAATATTGTCAGGATATGCGTAACCTGGAAATGTTATGTTATGTTGTCTTTCTAATATTTCTAATTTAAAAGTAAAAAAAAAAAACAATATTATCAACAATACATATTAGCGATAGGTCATGACCGATTTTGTTAATAGTGGGAGTCACGGTATCAGCTCAATATTTTAGTGCACCTCATTTGAATGACGGCTCATTTAAGAGCCGGCACATATTAAGAGCTTATACCCCAGTTCATACGACTCCTAGCCCCTACTTCTCCCAGCTCCCAGCGTATAGGTGTAGGTACAAAACGTTCAGATACTAGACTGTCAGGCGCCGTTCAAATGCTGTACGAGTACAGTACCCACACACGTGTAAATGCGGTAATTATCTTATATCTACATACGAATGTGTGAACTCTAAAAAACAACTGCTTTAAGATGCGTCATGGAGCAAGACATGCACGGTCGTGGGCATTATTTAGCCTTGTAAAAATTAGACACGTATACGATGATTTTATATGAAAAAATTAAAACAAAGAACTTTATTCAAAGATGCGTCATTGTAAAAATGCTTAAGAATGCAATCAAATATCTGAGATATGTTTATCTTTTATACAAATAAACAACAGTTTGTCAAAAAGAGTCACAATTCAATTGACCCGTGACATGGTTTACTAGTAGGCATACTCATCAAAATGAGCCTGGACAGATTAACTGATCCATCATGAAGGACTCATCGCTAATATACGTAAATATATTTAATCAAAACAAATTACAAAAAATTTAATTTTGTTCAATTTTTCAAGTGAGATTATTTTGTTAGCTGGGAAAGTCACTAGGTTTGCACGAAATGCCAATGACTATGCCAATAATACTAAAGCTCCGACCTATATTTGTAAAGCACTAGAGCGAGCAGGTTTCTGGACTAAGCATTATTATGATAATATATTTAACGAGCTGGTTTATTTATTTCCTTAGCATTACGCACATACTCGTACACCGCACATAAAACCTGTACCGAGGCAAAAAGACGTAAGTTAAAAATCACAACTTTTAAGAAACAGAGACAAAAATTCTTGTCAATTATGATTTTTGAGCAGAAATAAATTAAATTTAAACGGAGCACTATATAATTGAATTTACTGAATGTTTGTCTGTGTTGCATGAAGCAAAGGAATAGTTCTACCACCAAAAAGAAATATAAAAGATTGAGATAGATTTTAAGAGAGTATTGAAAGCTGTTTTCATAATAAAATATTAAACAAACCAACTTCAACGACCAGTGCTTGGACATTGTGTACTTTTTTTATTTTTTCCTTGCATAACAATATTTTTAATTTAGTCATTATCTTTCCCCTTTACATTCTTGTAAATATTATTTGTAATGTTTATTTACCTTCTGTTCCTTTATTTAGACATTGTGCACTTTTTCAATTTTTTTCTGTGTAACATAATCTTAAATTCCTTATCTTCTCTAAATATTATTTAAAAGGTTTATTTATCCGCATCATATTAATCGCATCATATTAATCGATGAGAAATAGCTAGGGTGCAGGCGAGTTCTCCAGATATTGTATATTGTATTGATATTACTGTCCTTAAATAATTTTTAAAAAGTTGGATTAACTCGAGTGCTTATTGTCAAGGGGCATTGTCCGACTTAGGTACGAAAGTGGATGAAAAGGTGATGGAATGGAGACCTAGAACAAGCTGCAAAAACCATGGCAAAGAGCTGCAAACTGAAGAGGAAGTTTCCAAGACTGTATCTATATTTTTTCCTTAAATAATAAAAAAAAGATGGACTAACTCGAGTGCTTATTGGCAAGGGGCATTGTCCGACTTGGGTACGAGAGTGGATGAAAGGGTGATGGAATGGTGACCTAGAACAGGCTGCGAAAACCAGCTGCAAACTCATTCATTTTCATTGCCGGCAACCCGGGCGTTTATTGGCATAAAATTTAAACATTTACATGTACTTTATCCGTCTCACTAGACGATGTCTGTTCTGAGACGGGTAAAACTGAAGGGGAAGTTTCCAAGACTGGACCAAATCTGGATAATTATGGAAATAATTTGTACAAGTTAATGTTATTGTGGTGTATAATTTCGTTTAACTGACTGCACCTTCAAACTGCTGATGTATATATGAAACTTGTATGTGATGACCTGTTCAGTGATGAAGAATGAGAATAAAAATGTAAACTTTTTGCATTGCTGTAGCCGAAACACTCTTTTTATTCCGAAATCAAGAATCTCATGCGGTGCTCCAAATACCCGAAATTCATCATAAAAATAAAAAAAATGTTTTCCGTTGCAACAATACAAACTACGACAATGTCGCCATCCAATGGTATTTGAGCAAATACCTTAAAAATAGATAATACGCCCAGCTTCTGACATTTTCCAAGCATTGAGATGGCAACATTCCACACTAACGCATCTAGCGACCCGCATTGTACGAATTGTTTTTTTTCATACATTTTAATAAATAATTTTTTGTAAAATATATTCTAAATAAATTATTGAAATCGAAAATTCATAGAATAAGTATTAGTAACGTTAATATAAAATAACGTATTATTATTATTATTATTTATGTACGTTTGCTGTAAAGAGAATATTAAAATACTTATTTCTAATTAAAGCATATACAAACAATAAAAAAAATGTTAGAAAAGATATCCTAAACCCAAACAAGTCTAAAAATAATAAATTAACGAAAATTTCTCTCAATTTATTAAATAAGTTTTTTTTCTTCATTTTTAAACCCCCAGACCGAGCACGAACGGCGAGCGGCGAGGCTTATAACTATTATTAGAAACCCAATAACATCTTTAATTTTTTTCTTCATTTATGAGTTAAAAAGCAGTGTGCGTCAGTCATATGTAGGTTACATAATATGTATTTTATTATTTTTCGATTTCTACAAAACTTTCTAGGTTCACAGAAAATCAATTAAAATGTATGAAAAAAAAACAATTCATACATCCCGGGCCGCTAGAGGGCACTAGTGTAGCATGTTGCCATAAAATGTCAGAAGCTGCGCGTATTATCTATTCTATGGTATTTGGTTTGAGTGACTATTGCATCTTTTATCGTCAGAGCTCCAGTCTTTGGTCACATTATAACTCCGACCATTTCTACCATCTAGCCTCAGAAGTCCCCATAGTCTGATTCCACCTGGTCTAGCTGAGAGGATCGTTTGAGAGTTGAACACAATATCAATAATATATGATCTACCAATACCTAGCAGTACCGACGTTGAAAAGGGGTTCCCAAACTTTGGTCCTTGGTCGTGGTGCGTGCCGGAATTTCAGTAACCCCACTGCAACCCCATAGTATCCATGGACCATAATACATGGCGTCATGCGCCTCAGGGTTGGCCAACCATGTTAATTTTATATTATAATTTATTCGTTTTTTTTTCGCATGACGTTCTTACCTAATATTTTTTTTATTGAGCCGCTCAATAAAAACGAAGCGACTAAAATTCATTTAAAAAATCCGTTTCTTGTAAAACTATAAAATTTTGCATTTTTTTGAGCGTGTGCTTTTTGATGATGACAGTAGACTACATATGTCTTTTTTTTAAATTTGATCATTGTTTTGACATGTTTTATTACAAATTCTTTCAAATTTACTCTAAAATAATAGTATATACATTTCGTGTAATTGGTTATATTCGATAAGAGGTTGTTCAAGTTATTATGAATCTTATTACTGAACTTTTAATAATAATTTAACAGTAACCAGTAACAATGTTTTAAATCTCACAGCCTTTTACTATATATAACCTGTGCGGTATTGTTCCATGCTGTGCTTCCTCTTCTTTCTTAGTTGCAAATCCCGTCATCGGGGCAGTGTACCACAGCTCAATACCCCAATAGTCCTCCAACAACTATATATATATTGAACGCGTTAAATCTGAACAAATTTGTATGAATAAAAAAATTAACATTATTTGCGCACTGGTTGTCGAATCAGTTCATTATGAGAAATAAATTGTGAATGTGTTTGAACCATTCGCAGAACTGGTTCTTCCCCAGTTTCCCAAAACCACTAAACACTAAATCGCTCCCATTCATACCGCGGTGATTGCTAAAAAAGTTTCCTCAATGAATGTTGACAACCCCGCAGGCCGCCACGACTGCGACTGACCAATCCATTATTACCTGGCGGCGGGGCAGCCGTAATGTAAAAAAGCTAATCGAAATATTCGGTAGCCGCGAAGCAGATTGGGCATGCATCACTGGTTCTGTGTGAGAACTCCCCCCGCCCCCGCCGATGGTGGAGAGACACCCCTTCTTCCGCGGCTTAAACGAAACTAATAAACCCCCCCTCTGCTACCTGGGTACCTAGCCCATAACGTGACATAACAAATTCTTCCGCACTCCAACGCTGAACGAATTGATCAAACTCCCGACTGAATGGAGCACTGATCGTGTTTCACAAAATGGACATTGCTTCAGCGTGGGTTTTTAGAAGCAAGAGGTCGTTTTTCAAACTTCGAGGAAGATCTACATAGTAGCTGCCGGCTGCCCCAACAGAAGCAGAATTTGGTGATTTTGCTGATGCGATGTTTATGCGTCGCAAGCAACTTGGAAATCGTACCCAACTCGGTGTGTTGGAAGAAACATTTTTATGACTCATGCCAAGTTGTTCGTAAACAAATACGGACCTCTTACAGTATCTCTTATGGACTTTTAGGAAATAAAATTCAACAGCATTTAGAAAGGAGCAATACACTGCATCAAATATTAACACCAGCCTTAAAATCAGAGCAACTCCAAATTTTGACCATATCAACCATTCTGTAACTGTTGATCTCTCGTACAGCCTTTTTAGGAACAATCCAATGGGTTTAGAAATTAAAAAAATAAGGACTACCAAATTAAATCAATTCCTGATACATTCATGATTAAATAACCCCCTTCTTTATTACCCTTCATAAGTCATAAATATTATGTATTGTGGATACATTTATAATTTCGGCATTAACAACTACGTGGGTACGTAATGCTTTTTTTCAAATTTTATCGACAGAGGTTGAACAACTCACGATGTTCTTAAAAAACCTTTTTTTTATTTGTGTAATCATTTATTATAAATATATATATATACAGAATAATTTTTCATGTTTGCTGAAACAATTATTTTTTTGTAATGTTTAATAAATATGTGCTCTTTTAGCTATATATATTTTTTCATATATTCCTCAAATTGTGCTATTATGAAATATATATTTACATAATTGCAACACTATTTATACATAATTTCTAAGAGGACTGCTGGGTACTAGGCGCAACTAGTTTTTGATTTATTTATTTATTAATTGTTTGTTAGGAACATTTAACACAGTGATAACTAATAATGCAATATATTAATGAAGCAAAATAATAGTAAGGTCATCATTCCATTTACAAAATGTTCTAGTCATGCGGTGAGTATTTGATACAAACAGAAAAAAATATATATTACAGTATAAAGTAGAGAAGAAAGGAAAAATAATAGTAATGAGCCTAAAATCAAGGAAAATAACAACCTTGTAGGTGAGTTAGAGAATATATCAATATAATTAATCATTGTTTTAGTTATACAGACGACACATGTAGGAGAGAGGGTTGAAAAATGTTTTATTGCTCTTGAATGTTTCATACTTTCTTTAAGGTTTGGTTCTTACATTAGGTTCATTTATAAAATCAGTACCGATTTAATTATATTGTTTAATATTTTGTACAAGCACAAGTCTGTTATTTTAGGCCTGGTGAGTGTTAGACTTTTAAGATTGAAATATTTTAATATTTCACTGCAGGTATTTAGAGTTTTGCATGTTTCCATTTTATAGGACACTGTTTTAGAAGGTTCTTTGAACAGAATTAACTATGTTTTGGTAGATTTCTTAATGAGAAAAATAGGACAGTTTAATAACGCATTTGACGAAATGACTGTCTCACGTAAAAATGGTAGCCTAGAATAACTCGGTAATAACAATTAAATATTAGAAGAAACAAAAATCGAATTATAATGGGATTGAATTTGGATTTTTTTTTAAATATTTATTTATAAGTTTTGGTACAGAGTTAATATTTTTTCAAATACCAAACTAGGCAAATTATTATGGTAGTCGATTGTTCTCACGTAACTGAGAACATCTGTAAAAACTCAACGTAAATTAATAAGAAATTCAAAAGATTTACTTCAGTTATTTTTTTTTCGGAGAAACCAATAATTTTTTTGGCTAGACTTCATACTTAAGAGGAACGGCTGCGCTGCCCATTTCACATATAACTTAATTTTGGTTTTGAGGCCAAAATACCCATCTAAATTGAATGATTTGTTTTTTTTTTTTAAATTAGAGGTTTAGTAAATATCTAGTACGGATTAGAAGTATTTTTTATTTTAAATGATGAAGTATATGCAATGAAAAAAAACAATTTTATTAATTTTACAGGCAATTTAGAAAATTATTTACGGGTTTATTGTATTTTTTTTTAAGTATACCATATTTGTAAATAAAAATATAAAAACAAAACAAAAACAAAAAAAAACGTTTTTTCGGAAAGATATTTTCAATTATGTGCAGCAAATTTGTGTTCCAACGTAAATTGGTCGTTTATAATTCAATTTAAAGTCCACCATAATGCTTATTTCAATATTTTTAAAATTTTATATTTCATTATATTTTCAAAGCAGATGGAGTAAACCCTTTTTTAAATCACCGTTAGCCCTCAAATAATTGTTAAAGGTGCCTCTAAAATCGCGAAAAATCAATTCCTTTAATGGCCTATATTTCTTAATGTAAAACAAAAATAAATAAATTACTCCTAATCCGTACTAGATATTTATTATATTTTTTGATGAAAGAAAAGATCATTAGGTTTAGGTGAGTATTTTGGCCTCAAATATATGAAACAGGCCGCGCAGCCGTTCCTGCTAATTGAAAAAAGGTTTTTTGTTTAAAATCATTTCATTGAATTTATGCATATTCCGAATGGTTTCGGTTAATATTATGAACAATTAACCTTCCTCATATAAACTGATATGATCATGGTTCCGAGGATGATTAAAAATAACCGAAACCGGTTTACATATATATAAATTCAATAAAGTGATTTTAAACAAAGAACTTCTTTTCATTTAAGCATTATATTTATAGCGTGTCCAGATTCAGAGGGCCGATGGCACAATTAGGAGATTTTTTTAAACGTAATGATTTAGTTGAGGGGAAAAGAAATACGGGAAAAATTTACTATTTATTTCAGTCTGGTTACTAGACATAGCTAGAACCAATTTCAAAGTATGTTTGAATTGTGTCTTGAAAACGGTGAACACTTTCAAAAATATGTTTAGAATTATTTTAGATGTGTGATGAAACCTTCTTTTAATTTGCATTTGTCCTGTTTTTAAACCAGTGAACCTTGGTCCCAGCACCAAAGCTCGCTCTGCCACTGAACTCGTATGTGAGCACTGAATAAATAATCCCTAGAAATGGAATCTAAAACAATCTCACAGAAAGCTACGTAAAATTTATGACTCCTCGGCTCCCGATAGGCCAATGAAATAAAGAATTTCGATACTTGAAAATGTTCCATTTTAACAAAAAGTCAGACAAAAAATTAACTTACTCCGGACACACGGAAATGCCCACAACACCCTTCTATCGGCTCACTTCTTCGCTGCTTTCAAGTAATTCGACATTAAATCATTATTTACATGGCAACAGGAAGCTGTGTCCGAGATAATGCATATATTTCGTCACCCGATCGACTGGAAAAAATGCAGAAATAAATTTAACGTTTGACTGAGCAAATTTGATGGTTTACAATTCAGTGCATCCAATCATTTGCGATAATTAAATTTGGATTTTGATTACCTTCCCTCCGTGTACTAAATTAAAATATCACGCACATTATTTTATAACCACATTAATTCAGTTCCCCTGCATTATATGCTTGATTGTATTCAATCGAACAATTTATTAGTGTGAGATAATTATTAAATCGGAATTCCAATGCGAATTGAGAGTTGTAAAGGAAGAAATAATATATAACTTCCATCCTGTACGATCCTCATCATAAAACAACATGTATAGTTTGGCATCTAATTGTAGATATTTATTATTTTGCAACTACAAAATGTTATTACTATGGCAACACCAAACTACTCACTTCGTCTTTGAAATGTGTTCTTCACATTCAAATGTGTTCAAGTAATCGAGTTAGACAGTTTGTTTTAAAGAAACAGCGCATAATAAAAAATTTTAACTTTTTCTTTTTAATTTATAATTTTGATCTGTCAATTTGATTTTGTTTTTTATTCATCTAACATAAATTTTCAGAAGTAATACAAAAAAAAATCTCTCTTCAAAGTACAACAACTTTGGTAAAGTAAAACAGATGCACTTTGATCATTGTGCTTAAAAAAAAATTACTTTGATTTTCCTATGAGCCACTCTTTATGTTGCCATTTAAAACCTTTTAAACGATCGGAGCGCCCTCAATATATGTTTAATGGTGTATATAATTTGATGACTTCCTCTTTGACTTTGCGTCCAGAACTCATGGGCTCAAAGATTAGGAGTACCCCAGGGCTCTACTTCACGTCCACTCCTAAATGCAATAAATTGTCATTGAATTTCTTATGCTTTATGATAATCCATATTATTTCTTTAAAACGTATTAAACGTTAAAACAATAATAAAATAATTTAATCAAATGAAATGAATTAAAAAGCATGGTGGGGAAAAAATATTTTAATACAATTTAGATGGGTTTCATCAAGTAATTGCAGAATTTAATAGATTAGAAAATCGTTGATTGCCAGTCGGAACCTGAACTTGCAGCCTTGCTTTAATTCGCTTTCTTTTGCGATATTGAGAGCATCCTTCACTTATGTAGTTTTATACTCTGATATCAACGATAACAATCCAAAATCCCAGAATTCCCGAAACTCATCATTAGTAGTGTCTAGTACTTATATATTGCTACAACCTGCTATTTTCACATAATATCATATGTGATACCAACTCTCATTCCCAGAATCAATGGCTTATCTTCCATATAAGCGAAACCCATGTTTAAGATAAGTAGGTCATAACTTATCACTCATCAGAACGACACGAGAACACACTCGGCGCCATCGTAGTCACACTAATGCCAGGAATTATCAGTTATTATTAGGTAAGTATCTACCTACCTATTGAACGACATCATAATCAAAATACCATTATCCATCATGCCATTGCCAATGGAAAAACAGAATTTGTCACCACATAGAAGTTTGTATTACGTATTTATGTATAAAGCTTTATTTGTACAAATTGTATAATTTATTACCACGTATGTAGTGAGTGTGGTATGTGCAATGTACAGTGTGCGTGGTAAAGTACTGTTATAATTTTCAATTCATTCACGATTCATGCATCTTTTCATGTCATCATTATGTCACATTCATGTTACGAAACGGGTATACAAAAGATATGTATAAAACACTTAGATGTATGCGAAATAAGTAGACAAGTTGTATGTAATTTTACCTATCAATAAGCCGGTACACAATTTTTTTTTTTTAGTTTTCTTTTGATTCATTCATTAGAATAAGACAAACAATTGAATTTTATTTTATGCTTCATGTACCTACACCGATTTCCTGTTGCATAGTCAGATGTACAAAAAAATACTCGTTTTTTTAATTATTAATTATGATTATTGAGATTTAAAATCTCATTTTAATATTATTTCATTGTAGAAAATAATATTAACATAACCTATATGAAACATGAAAACGGAAAGAAAACGAAGAAAAATAAAAAGATTTCAGTCGCATCTGGAACTCGAACCCAGGACCTCTGCCTATCCGGGGCAACCGCTTAACCAACTTATCTAATGAGACCAGTTCAATTTATGTCATCTTCATCGATATCACATCTCAAATTCAAGATTTGTCAATATTATTGTCCTTTTTTTATCCCATATTATTGGCAGCTATCTTTATAATGAATGCGACTGAAATCTTTTTATTTTCTGTCGTTTTTTTTATGTTTTCATGTTTCATTTAGGTTATGTTAATATTATTTTCTACAACGATTAAATATACTCGTCTTTAGAAGCTAATTATCATCCCATTAGAACACAACCCGTTATAAGAAAATGTAAATTATACAGTTCCTCGAATTGTATGCTTTTCACCTCACGAGTAAGAAACTTCGCTTTAGACTTTCCTTGTATTGTAAGAAACTTGCTAGATATGCCTGTTATTTGAATTGTGCACCAGAGTTCTATATTTTTTTACTGGCGTCCCAGGGCATTCCATTGTATTTTTGATCATTACACCATAATAAATATTTTCTAAACTATTTATACGAGTAATCTCTCTCTCGTTGCTAAATTTATGAAAGATTTATGCTCAGCAAGTGCATCGTAAAAACACGAAGGGGAACATAATGTGGGAGCGAGGCACAGGTACTGTCAGGTACATGGACTTCGAGATTTTAATAAGTATGCACAGCCCAGTGAGTTTAGGGCTAGATGGAAATTATTATTAGCATTTACAATAGACTTTTACGAAAATGTGAGAATACACCTTGAACTCTAATCCTTAATCCTTATTTGTGAACTCGTTAATACAGCTTAAATCAGTATGTACACGGACAGGCAACCGAGAAATGTGGTAAATTGTTTGTATCGGAAACCTTTCATGGAACAAGTGAGAAAAGATCTGAATGGATATTTAAAAAAAAAAAGCAAACAAGGGGATAAGATGACACATGTTTGTACAGCGACTGCACAGTACCGGTAGATCTATGGTATTCCCAAATGGGGAATGTTGTGAGGTCGAGTACACTCAGGGAGAAGTAGTGAGTGTTTGGAAGGGAAAGTTGGAACATACCGATTTGATTAACATGGTTATAACGAAATCACGCGTCAATGTTTATATTCTGAATGATGCTTTCCCACGAGGAATTTTGAACGGTCAGTGGCTGAGTTGGCATCGCGTCTGGGTCTCTCCAGGCATCAGCTGGCCTCCAACATGACATAAGTAACATCTTACTGTGATGGTAGAAAGAGATTTACAAATATTGTCAGGTTATTCGTAACTTGGGAATGTTTGTCTTTTTCTAAAAAAATGTTTTTTTTAATTAATTTAAAACATTTTACAAAAAATATATCCCAAAAAAGTCCCGATAAACTACTATTTTGTGGTTTGTCTAACGGGAGCTTGTTATTCAAAACTTTATCCTAAATTTACAGTTAAGGTTGCAAAAATATATCTATAAAATAAAAACATATGTAACAAACTTAAAGCATAAATAGTTCTCAATAATCTTACTCACAAATATTTCTACAATAATATATCTATAAAATAAAAACATATGTAACAAACTTAAAGCATAAATAGTTCTCAATAATCTTACTCACAAATATTTCTACAATAATATATCTATAAAATAAAAACATATGTAACAAACTTAAATCATAAATAGTTCTCAATAATCTTACCCACAAATATTTCTACAAAAATATATCTATAAAATAAAAACATATGTAACAAACTTAAAGCATAAATAGTTCTCAATAATCTTACTCACAAATATTTCTACAATAATATATCTATAACTGTAAAAACATATGTAAAAATTTAAAGCATAAATAGTTCTCAATAATCTTACTTTCAAATATTTCTACAATAATATATCTATAAAACAAAACATTGTAAAAAGAAAAATCAGTAAATATTCTGGTAGCTGCTATCAGGTTCTACCATTTATCTTAGTTTAAGAAACATAGTACATAATTTTTTATCACATATTCAAATAAAACACCGGTCAAATTGACGAGTCCATTTGTACAAGTTGATGAATCCGGTTTTTTTAAATTTTGATGTTTGTATTCTCCGCCTCGCGCAACGGGTGAAGCTTACGTCGGCAAATTCACTGGGAAAATTTTAGATTATTTGAAACTTTAACATTATTTAGGCATTTCCCGTTAGAATATGAGGATAACAAACACAATCGTTGGGGTTCTTATACTGCCCAGATGATGATATAGTTGTATACGATACTAGATGGCTTTAATCTCAAGTAAAATTGTATTAAAATAGGCAGACATTTTACTAGTGCAAATATACTAATTAACCAACCCACCATTTCCCGTCAAGACAAAACTTCCCTCCATACTCTTAGCACACACTACATGCTTCATTCATAAAAATAAATCATCCCATTCAAAATTCTGTCATGCCGACTATTGACATTACCCGACAGGAAGTATTTGATTCACATGATCATAGAGTGTCTCCTTATGGCATCCCGGAGTTCTTCCACTAATAATAAATATAATACAACTATGGTATCCCCAAATCAGGCATTTAGCGAAGCAGAAGGCAATCAAAGAAGAGAGGGGGATTAGGAAGGAAAATAAGAATGTTGAAAAGAACCGATATGGTAATTAAACTAATTGCAAAAATATCTTATTATCTGCTTGTGTACCCTTCTTGAATTATTATATTTAATAAGTTTCAAATGCCAACTGGGTCCCGCTGAAGGAATCCACTTGCCGACTTGTTGCCGCTCTCCGTCAGAGGGGGTTTTAGAGGGCGGAGGGGGGACCGGAAGCCGCCCGCCGGACCGGAACCGCTCCGGACTGTTCACACGGCGGCTGACACGAGGAATTACCATACAGACGGCGGTGGTCAATGGCAGCATTGCCACCCCAACATTAATCAGACCTAAGATTTATATTTCACAAACAATCAAAACTTAGTAAAAACTCGCCCTTAGCGGAAGACTTAGCGAAGGAACAATTCCATTTAAATTTTACCACTGACCAGAAAATATCTAGAAGTATCTATTCCGATGTGAAATTAAACTAATTCTTCAAGTACCATACGATACAGAATTTGATACAAAATTTAAGCTTCTCGACGTTTTGTCAGTTTTGACAGCTTTACGCCAAATCGTCTATTCTTCACCTCTTCAAATCCAAACTCCAAATACAATAATAACATAATAACAATCCCAGTCCTCAATAAAAACCAGCTCTTCAACACACCTTACCGTTACCATCCCACTAAACCACACCACTTATGTACAAAGATTCGTTAATTACTACGCTATTAAACGTAACTGTATGCCTTCCTCTTTGGAACAACATGCAGATAATTCACCAATTCACAAATAAAATGACAAACAGATCTCAGACTGGATCAAAATTAAAGGTACACTTTTTTCAAAACCGCAAACCAAACATAACACAAAATAATTTACAATTATATAATATAACTAGCTGATGTGCACCCGGCCTTACTCGAGATTTTTTTGTAATAAAGTTATGAAGTTGTGAATTTTTGCTTGTCGTTTGGGTCCCATAATAGATTTGAAAGCGAATGTAATGACTTGTGACGACTATTACTATATCTTAACAAAGAAACAATTTGAAAATTTTATTTCAATCCATACATTTATTTTTACAAAATACATCTAAATAAAAATTTCTTAAAGTAGGTACCCATTTGTGTTTTCCATTTTGAAAATATTTTACACAAACAATCCTTCTTCTTTTGAATATGTAATCTGTGGCTAACCAGAGCGGTAAATCTATGGGCTAACCTAAATACAACATGGCGGGTTCAATGTTTTTCATACGAATTTTAAAACGTTTTAGCAATTGTTTTACATATTGAATTTCATTCAAACTACTCTCTAAACCTTCCCGGCAGTAATAAGAACAAACTGTGTTATTTTCAGCGAAACCGGTCGAGTAATTTTCGATAAAATTGAGGACGGATAGACAAACATTCATTTTTATATTGACAGGGATTATTACTGTATAAATAAATTAAAACATTTTTAAATAGTTACAATTATCTTTTATATATTTTTTTTTCTGCTAACTTCTTCTAAATTGACACATTAAATTCTGTTGGTGTAGAATCTTTTTCTTTTTTTTTCACCCCATTGTTATTATGTCTATTTGTTATTATGATCTTCTATAACAGCTATTTACCTAAAATAAAATAATACATGCGAACACCTCAGCAAATGTTCTCCCAGTGAGGTGTTCACGAAACATCACAACTAAACCAATTACATACCTATTGCTTTACACTCCACTATCGTGTTTTATATTAGGAATATTATTTGCATTGGTTGCAATTATCTAATTTATCCACCTGTAAAATGTATGTACAAGTATAGAAGTAAAATAATAATAAAATAAAAAAGAAAACTGATACACAGTTAGTACGAAGTGCACGTGGCAAGCAGCTGATTACAGGGTATATTGGTGGCGGACACCATACAGATAATTCCAAGGTGTTTAAGACCACCCACTAAAATTCTAACGAAATCACGCGTTCCTTATGCAAGGTCGAAATTCTTCATGTTTTGATTTAGGCAAAAAAAACTTCACCAAAACGCGTGTTTTATTTTAATTTGTAAAGATCAGGCATAAATATTTTTAAAAAAATTGCGGTCATATTCTAAAAAACTTTTAAATTTGCCACAATGAACAGTACGACAAAATCGGAAAAGGGTTTCGTAAGTAGGAGATTTTGCGCTTTAAACATTTTTTTTAGGTCTGATACTTTATTTTTTCTAGGCTTATAAAAAGATACACCTAAAATTTGGACGGTTATATGAAAGGCCAAGGTGTGTTCTACTTGCAGTACTTAATTAAATGATCTATGATATTTCTAGGCCATCAAATTCTCAAAAACCGAAAACACACGATTTTGCATTACTTCCCATTGCATCGCCTTAAGAGTCAGCGCTCAAACTGGGGCTAAATGCAGCTTTCTTAATTTGTAATACGAGCTACTCTGAAAATGATTTATCTATAAACTCTTGACGGGTAGTTAAAAACAATATTTTTCTAATTCCCTGTGAATAAAATTCTTGAAATGTAATCTTTTAAATTTTAAGAAATACGCACTGAAATATCTAAGAGAGGTGCAGTTTTAAAATCAGTGAAGACCTTTTTAAATGATTTATCTTAAGTTCCAGTAAGTATTTCATATCATAGAACATAAAAGCATTAAGAACTTTGTTTCACTGGACAACTTAGACATTTACCACTACCCGTACCGAATTTATTTAAAAAATAACTATTTGTAGTATTGCTTACGTTAGCAGACTACGAAGTGTGTATTTTTGAGTGATAACTTTTAATCTATGGCGTTTTTACAGAAAACTGATGGCGCCAATTTAGATCAGACTTTTTGACTACTAGGCCCCAAACAGGGCAGTAAAATTGTTTATTCGCGTCCGGGTCCTACGCAGGCGTCGTGAGTTCAATTCCTTGGCTGGCGAAGTCCTCCTTCGCGACACAAGCAACACCTTCCGCTTAATGTGATGGAAGTAGAAGATTTTCAAATATCGTCAGATTATTCATATCCCGGGAAGGTTTATCTTTATTTTCAACAGTTAGTTCGTTGAAATACCCATCGGATACGCAAAATTTGTATCAAAATGCATATCCGATCGGCAATGTCAAAACTTACTTTTTTTTGTGAGATTTCATAACATTTAAAACTGTATATTGAAATTTATAGTAATTCTAGATATATTTCTTAGCTATTAATGAATAACTTTTCTATATAAACTGGCGCGAAGTTATTGGTGAAAGTGAAAAAAAAATCCGATTTTAAAAGTTATAGTACTGTATTTATTTATAGGAAAGCCTCACATAATATTTTTTTGTTTGACACTTATTTAGTTCCATAGAAAAAATTATAAAACTCCAAGAAATTTTTCGTATTTATTTGATTAAATGTTTTTTTTTTTATAATACGAGAGAGACAAAAATCATTTCTATGAATATTAATAGCCATTTTGGTAAAACTAGTTAAATAAATGTGTATATTCATTTTCTGGTAAGACGATACAATTTACAAAGATATCGCTCTGCCAAAAAAAAAGTAAGTTATTACGAAAATAGACGGCGGGCCGCGTGCAAATTTACCATCGGCACACTACGGAAGTATTAGATCGCAGGAGCTCAGCGTTCCAACTGTTAATTAATTTTTTATTTTTTAAATTTGCTTCAGGAAAAAAAATCTATATTGAAAATGATGATTTTCACCAATAGCTAGGAAAATTGGTTTATCTTATCAGAGTTTTTAATTCATTATATATCAAGAATATAAATTTGACATCGACCTTACAAAAGAAGTGCTTGGTGTTGTTAACTTCAACTCCATCGCCATGAAGTCTTCTTGCCGAAAATTTAACTACCATCTGAATCTGGCCTTATAAATCAATCCGCTGAAAGATGCATATCAGATTATTTAAATAAATAAAAAATTTAAAAATATAATAAAATAATTATATCCGTTGCATCCAATGGGCTTGACGCTTGCGCAGTTTTACTATCGTAATCACCACAATCTAATCACACGACATGGGCTCTAATAAATGCTAAGTACTTTTATCAAACCAAATAATAATTGGGCGCGTTATGCAGTTGAAATATGATTTATTTCTGGGTAACGTCCTGATGAAAGACTGTAGAAGACGTGTGTAACCACGACAATTAGGTAAACATTTTTTATGGTCATAAAGATTTTTTAGTTTAGTTTTTATATGACATGTATAGAGCACATACAGGGGAACAACATCACCACCCGGTTGGGCAACGTTGTGAAGCGGATTAAGGAGGGAGCTGTTGAAAGGGATTTGTTAATACTGGTCTTAAAGAGGCCCGGATTAAATGTAGAAGGAAAGACAGCTCGTTCCACATACGAACCGATTTACACAAAACGAGTCGACCAAATGACCCGTTCTCATGACGACAATCATTAAAAATGTATAAGAATTTTTAAAAAAACTTGATACGGGGAAAATACATTATAAATGTAAAAACCTCACAAAATAGAATTAGAATTGGGTGGGAGTAAATAAAATCATATAAATAAGACGTCGCAATGTGGATTAACCGCAGTATGAAAAAGACGTTTAATGCCGAAACAGCTGTCACAATAATAAAAACTGAAAATACTCGCAGAAATTAATGATAACATTATTAAATTTGTTTTACATTAAATTTAAAAATATATACTTTAAATGGAGTTGTACGGATTAAACACAAAAACAATAAATACATTATGGGACTGTTTATTATTGGAACATAATACTTGGTTTTGCAATGTTTTCAAAGCAAATATGTAAGGGAAAATATTTTTTAAAAATGTCAACAGGAAAATAACATATTATTTAGTCATTACGGAAAAAATAAAAATGCAAAACTAACTAACGTTGCAGTATAGGAAAAAACGTATAATTTTTTTTATCGTGAAGTACTCGTACGTATTTATTTTAAAAGCGCATATCTTATTTTATACGTTATCTTTTTTATTAAATTTGTCAACTCTTTTATAATGACATGTTAGAAATTCCCTTTCAATTATTATTTGAATATTTTTGCATAACTAATTTAATATTCTAATTTATCAATGCCTAATCTGTCATAACATCACACTCACTCTTTTTTGTAATTGGTCTTGTTTAACTTTTTCTCTGTTAATTTTTTTTTATTGGACTGTAATGAGTATATTTATTTTTAATAATTTTAATTATACTATATAAATCTTTTTTTTATCTTTAAAAAACTTTTTTTTGTTTTCTATATTAAATAATGTAAATAATGTTATAATATTTACAAAATATATTATTTTATCTCTATATATAGAAGTGGACTACGTGCTACTACAAGCTAACGTAGCAGGTGGGAACTATAAAAATGTAAAATAAATATTAAAAACATAAATTAAATATATATATAAAAGTCACCTACCTCAGAACAAGTTTCACCTAGTGAGGTGGGCAATGTAAAATATACTATAATGTATTTATGTAACATAATTAAAACCGTATTGTATGAAACTGTTTTTCGTTATTTTAATAAACGTCTATTTATCGACACTGAAACTGAAAATTGAACTAAGAGTAATTAGTTATTCTGATTAAATCAAAAAAAGTCGACAACCTACCACCTAATAGGTATAAGAGAATTGCACGAAAGCTTACCTAAGACTTTACAACTGTAATTCGTATTTTTTGCATGAAATTTGATGCAGTTGAGATAGTTATTTACAATATTGTGCTGAATCCACTAAACTTTGTAATATTGTAATAATTTAAACATGTTGGTACGTATCAGTGCGCTGAAGCCACGAGTTTCCATACAGCGATGTTCCTACCCAGACCATGAATATATCTCGCGACTTCGTATGTAAAAAATGTTATCTAAAAGGTAAACAACATCGCTTTAATTGCTGAAATAATACAATAACACGCTTAAAAGTCAGATTCTATCACGCGAGGAAAATCAACTTCGCGGAAAGCTTCTCGGCGAGATATAGGACTGGTTTTATGAGGCGCAATCAAATAATAGTACTATCGCAGTTCGTTTTAACCGCTGTTTACTATGTTAAATTACACGTTACATAATTATAACGTTATTTCACGATAAAAGAAAACTTAGATGTTTTTGTTAGTATATTTACGGATACATGGTGTTCGGAAACTCGAGATACAAGCGGGAAACTGGTGAATCTACATCACATTTGGAGTCGATGTCGTATACCTTTTTTTGATATGAGCTTTCGTTTTTAAGGAAATCGAGTCCGGAGCTGAAATTTTTAAAGTCACTTATGAAAATAAAATCTGTAGTTACGGAGTTATTGTGAGCTGTTTATTGTTTTTTTGAAAAGCGTCGAAGCGTGGACTTAGTAATTTTTTTGTGATGTACGAGTAGATTGCACCAGTTTTCCGCTCGTACCACTAGTTTCTGGACACCGTGTATAAGGTAATAAATTCGCGTACCTAACATTAATGTCTAATATAAAATTACCTCTACTTTCTACCATGAGAACGATTAATGATATTCTTATACTTTTTAAAATACTGGATAACTAGACTGCCCTCGTATGTTAAGTGCTGTAAATATCCGTATCCCTGTTAGATTTTATATCTACTCGACTCCACCATATTTTCCACTGTGACAACCATAGCACGAACTATTCATAGGACTCACCACTAGCGCGTCTTCACCGAACTGCCAATACTTATACAGACCTTTCCGACATATAGATCGTGAACTGACAATACCTTCTACGATAACTTTGACGGCCTCCATGGTCGAGGGGTAAGGCTCTCGACTACGAATCCGAAGGTCGCGGCTTCAAATCCCGGCGGGCGCAAGTAAATTTTATTTAATTAATTTGTGCTGTTTCACAATTAATTTGTTTAAAAATAATATATAGTTTATTTACGCACGTTCCAGAGTGGAAGATACTCTCAGTATCACCCTGGTGAAAGACCACCATTCAGAATAGAAACGTTGCTTGAAATGGCTTTTAGCCGTGTTTGGTGACAAGATCGGAATAGCCTGGCATTTCTCCACCTTCCACTTCCCCTTCTCCTTCCCAATACCTTCAGCCTCACAACATTCCCCAATCTGGGATGCCATAGTCTCACTGGCTTCAGACGGTTGGGAGCAGTTGAGACTTTTGTGCGGTATTCATGTAAACAAATAAAAAACTAGCATTTTTTTAATGATTTAGCGTTTTTAATGCCACCTTTTGGCCGATTTTGAAATACACCGGTGACAATACATCCTAAACGTACCCATGTACTGAATATTTAAGTATTGTTTATGGAAATATCTACTAAATGTGTTAGTTTTTGTACGATTTTTTTCCGCCAACCGAAATGGATTAATTACAATTTTTTTTTTCATATGAAGCGGTAACTTGGCGATGTGACATTATAATTTAAAATATAAAACAATAACTTTGTTTACATCACTCGTAAACAAAGTTATTGTTTTATTTTTTAAATTATAATTTTTTTGATTATTATTTGAAAAGAAAAATAATTACTTTAGTAAAATTTTACAAGTCGGACTCGTTCTCTACCGCTTTTTTATGTCGGCTGAAATGCAAAATAATGCATTTTTAGAGCTTTGTAAGTTTTCACGTTTTTCTGAAGTTTTTCTGTTAGTTTTTTTTTCTTCTTTTAACCCTTTCTCTTCCAATTTAATATCTTTAAAAAAAAAATTACGCTGAATTGTGTGTAGTGGAATTATTAGCAAATTTTTAGTATATTTAAATTATTATTTTTTACTTATTGTTTAGGAAGTATTCAATGTCATTTTAAAAGTACTGTGGCTCTGACTAGTAAATAATTAATTAGTATATAGACAAATGAAACATCGTTATTACATCATAAACTATTATTATTTACATATACATTGAGAAATTTTGGGACGATAAAAACATATATAATATATACTTTTTGTTTAGAATTTTGCTTGGAATATGTAAGAGCGTACATTATTCTTTAAATAAAACAAATGAAATAACAATAAAAACATTCTTTGTTTTACGGTAGTAGAGAAGTCGAATCACAGAATTCCAAAAGTAGCGAACATCGGTTTTTGTTTATGATATAAAGTGTGTACGCAGCGCATCCAACCCAACGAAAAAAATGGTGTTGCCAGGGAAAGATTACTAAATCATTTATAAAAAAACCGCAAATGAATAGGGTTAGTACTTACTTTGTAAATAATTCTCAAAGTTCGTCTATTTTTTAAATTACTCTGGGTGAGAAAGGGTTCCAAACTAAGAACCTATAAATCTGTTTTATATACGACACAATTTATTAAATATATATACAATTAGTTTTTGGTACTTAGTTCGAAGAAAAGAAAAGAAACAAAACCTAAATACGAGTTTGAGTTGAAAAACTTTATTATGACTTTTAAACAGCTGAAAGAACTGATGTACCAATATTGAAAATATTTAAAGAAAATACCACTTCTGATAAAATTTTAATTCATAATGCAACTTTCTAACAAAAAATAATCAAAATAAGTCAGCAAAAAATTCTAAGTATCCTATATTTTATAAATATCGACGTGTTTTTGCAAATCTGATCATTATATCACATTTATTGTTGTTAATACAGATAGCTGAAAATAGCTATCGGAAAGACATTCAGATTCATTAACAGGAGGACCGCCTTCCTTGTCGGATTTTTCGGAAGCTGCTCAGAAAACGACCCATTCTGTGAAAACGAGCAATAACTCCGAACTTCAGTTTGACTTGATTTTAAACATGAAACATGCTGTATTGATTCACGGTCGATATTCAAAACCTCTCCGTCCTGCATCTAATCAAAAATAATTACTTCTGGATGTATCTGATACGCATATCTTTCATTTTAAATTTCAACTATTATTTTTGTAATGTTTTTACTTTATTTTAAGAAAGGCACATTCCCAGGTTACGAATAATCTTACAATATTTTTAAATCTCTTGCTACATCATACTATTACCATCACATTAAGCGGAAATACTGCTTGTGTCGTGATAGAAGACTTAACCAGCCGGGGAATTAAACTCACGATGCCTGAATTGGAACCCGACGCATTTGCCAACTCAACCAATAACCGGTTAGTTTAACTAACTAATGTAGGTACCTACTCCTATATTTACTCAATTATTGTACATGTATTATGTTTGTAAAAGTCCTGCGGGTGTTTAATAAATAAATATTTAAGTACCTATAAAATATAATAAAATTAGACAGAATATGAAAAAGTTAATTTGTAGTATATTAGTGACGTCAGAATTATTAGACCTGGCAAAGGTCACGTGACACTCATTTTGCCACCAGCTTTGGTTCACTGCCGTCCACGTTTGTTTGGCGTGATTTTGACTGGGGTAAGCAAATTACAAAACATTTATAAAAAGGGTCAAACTAAATACCCTAACAAAATATTCGGTTTTTGTAAACAAGCCAAACCTTTTTACTTACTTGATGTTATACTTAAATAGGCGGTACGCCTATCTCGCCCCTGTCTCTCTTTTTGTGTTTTTCCACTTGCGTATTAGGGCAACTCTATTTATTATTTGCTCCTATCCGACAATTTTAAAACGTCTTGAGATATGCGCCGTTTTCTCTTTTGCCACGATGTGGCTTAGAAAAGGGCGCATGACACGTATGACAGTCATAAAATAAAGAGCTATTTGGATAAGTGTTGGTTATTTGACCGACCGTCACATCTGACATCGTCACAAATCGACCTTTTATTTATCATAAATTAACAAACGCGGACAGGGCGCAATCAATAATCTGAATTTTCAAATGGCACTGATCGTCGATTTCTGACGATGTCTAATGTGACGGTACTTCAAAGAACCATCCTTTACTTGTTTGCCTTACTGTGAAATGGATCTTCTTCATAGCACACAACATTAAAATATTGTAATATTTGCTAACTAAAATGAAACTTTAGGCTAGAATATGCATTGCGCCCATTAAGAACCAGGTGAAGAATTTCCCATCCATTAATTTGTTCAAGGTAAAGAAAGGGTGGCTACTCTAAAGTCTAAAGGGTAAGTGCAAGTAAAAACTCAAGTTAATTTACTCATAAATAATAACGAACTTTGGTAAGCTACGCACCGCACTCTCTCAGTAATTATGTTGATGTTATCTACGTTGCTTTAGTTTCTTTCTAGTTTTGGTACGGAACAGTTAATACGCTCGTTCTGCTTTTGATTCCAGATTAGTCAAGATTACAGAGAAATCACGATGAAAACGAGATAGAATATAGAAAAATACGATTATAGAGTAATTATACCGACGAGATTTAATGAAATATTGCATGAGAGAGCGTAGAAGGCAGGGATATTATTTGTTTCCCTATATAAAATAAAGTTTTAGTAATATCATTCAATTATTGTCATATTTCAGTAAATGCAATACGATTCTAACAATTTTAATATTACCTACACATAAATTGGGTAATAATCACAGAGCAAATAATACATAGAGATGCCTAACACGCAGGGGGGGGGGATAAAAATAGGAAGGGCGAAGGGCGAGCTAGACGTGATGTTAATTTAAGAAAAACGGCAAATAAGTAAAAGGCTTAGACTTGTTCACAAATACCGAATATTTTGTGAGAGAATTTAGTTTAACTCTTTTTATAAATGTTTTGTGATTTCCTTACTGCAGTCAAAATCACGCGAAACAAACGTGGGCGGCAGTGAACTAGGCTGGCAGGAACATAGGTTGTCACGTGACCTTTGCCTCCAGCCGTTGAAATGGTGGATGGTAATCAAATCATGATCCTGTTAAAACCATTTTTACAGGCTTTGGGTTTTGGTTTCTTCATTAATTACAGCCATTTCACTAATACTCAGCCATCTCAATATTCTAGCAAGACCTTATTTTAAAGGGCCATTATACTAAGAGCAAAGACATTATTATTACTAAATTTCACATGGAGCGATTTCGTTGCTCCTGTTTGAATACTAGCGACGAAATAGCTTCGTGTGACAAGGTACTTGCTGCGAGTAACTCAATTAGAAGCTTTTAAACATAGCAGCGACTCGTTTAGAATATGTTCAAATCTGGTCGTGAGAAACGCATAAGTTTAGCCGTCACGTGACCTAGTTTCTGGTCGCGTAACCACTTCGCCACTACGCGGCGCTATTATTTCCCTGTCTATCATCTCAAATCGCTAGTTGAATATTTTTGGTCTGTTTTACTTATTTTTTGACAAGTAAGGTGTTTTGCTCTGTTTCAATATCTCCGGGTGACTGTTTACTGTTTACTAGCGGATGCGATAAGTTGCCATAACTCACCACGGAAACGTAGGGACGACGATATCTGCTTGTTACACACAGTTAATATAATATCATAATATGTGAGGGGGTACAATTTTATGCAGTTGTCTCAGACATATTATAGCACCCGTGTCTGACGACTGTATGGGATTGAATGGCTAGCGATATTGTGAGATGGTGACTCCACAGTTAATCCCTCGACAGTTGATCTCTCTGTTTTTTATTACCTACTATTTATTTTTTCATTAAATAGATTTTTTTATTAAATACATCCCATGATTTTTCACGGGTCTACGGTAGTCCAGTTATTATACATTATTTACAAATAATATATTATTACAGTTGTAGTCGTTAACATAAAAAAGAATAAGTTTTCAATAAAGTAAGTACTTAAAATAGATATTCAACACTTCGATTCCACGACAGTTGATCCCCTAACAGTTGTCCCCCCGACAGTTGACCCGCCGACAGTTGATCCTCAGAACAGTTGATCCCCCGGATAGTTGATTCCCCGGACAGCAGATCCTTCTGACGGAAGATTCCTCAAGATGCCTGCAGATATAAGTATATCGACTTTGGTTATACGGCCGCATATCCTCTTTGTATACTTGTTTTACAAATTAATCTTTAAGGAAATCAACTATCCAAGGGAACAACTGTCGGCGTGCCAACTATGTGGGGGGGGGCAACTGTCAGGGGATCAATTGTTATAGAACCTGTGAGATATGTATAGTAAGCCCACGTATTATATGAACTGTGTGTAACACGCATAATGATGGTCCATGTAGTTCAGTCGTAGCGCGGCGAGAGTCAGCATGCTTACATACCACATCTCCTTCCGTTTCTGTTATCTATTAATGTCTCCAAAAGCCATAGAATTTTTTCGTAAATGAAGCCATCTTTAGGAAAAGAATTCGTCTCACCAGTAACCTTTACCGTATATTATCTTCCAGTATTTGGTCGTCCTATGGTTGGGTTGATAGTGTCGAGTGGTAAGGGTAATCAGGTAATCGATTCATCTGTTACGCAGGGAGTTCTTGCGGTCAGCCCCATCCGCCGGCTCGGCTCATTTCTTCATCGGGTTCGGACGTGATCCACGAAAGAGGTGAACCGGATGTAGCCGAGAGTTAAAGCTGAAGCTTCCCAGGAGACTAAGCGTGTGGCAAATCAAAATATCAACAAAGGTTATCTTTTTTTGCTCGCCTGGGTAGTTTTAAATTTTCTCTCCCTCTGAGTCAACCAAGGCTTTGTTAACAGTGAATAAATAAACTAAATCTTCAAAAATATAGCAAAATTATTACACGATAAGGAACTTTAGGTCATTTTTATTTTATTTTTATCCATGTTGATACTTTAACTTAAGGGAAAGCTTACAAAAATGGCCCGAAACATCACTTCGTAGTTTGCTAAATAATGCAATACTGCAAATGTAAATATGTAGATGTTTATATGTAAATTCTACACCGGTAGTTATTAAAATCTGCAAGGTTTCAAAAGATAAAAATCCTCAAACCATATACCTTTAATTTCTATGAAAGGCATACAAAATGTATGAAAGTAGGTGCAATTTGAAAACCAGTGAAGGCGATTTAAAACAATTTACCTAAAATTCCATTAGATACGCAATTATTATAGAATTGAAATGATTTTATATTGAGGATTTCTTTATTTTTTAAACCTTATACATTTTCCTAACTACCCGTATAGTATTTACATTAATCATTACTAGTTTTTTTTGCGTTAGCAGACTATAAAGTGTATATTTTTGGGTACTGACCGTTAAATACCAGTATTTATGATTTTTTTTTGTTTAAGTCCGTTTTCATAGTTAAATTAATCCTCAAAGATAGATTTTTTTAACCCACATAAATGGCCGGAATCTGAGCGGTAAGTACCCGTGACCACGTGACGTCACACAAGCGTCATATGGTCACACGGAGTTAATTTACTCAGTTTAATATTTTTTTATATATTTCCACGTTCTATTAAAACTTATATATTCAGAAAAGTCATGTGAAAGAATTTTTTTGTTTTAAACCACTTTATTTAAACCACTTTATTTAGGGGGGGGAAGAAAGGGAACATCCTTGAAATTAATAAATGTGTAACAATAAATATTAGTAGTCCCTCTCTAAACACGAAAATTTCTCAATTAGGGAGGTGTTATAAAAAACTAATAGGATTATTTAGATAAATAAAAAACAAAACATTTTTAGTATTTAAATACACACTATTATTAACAATGATTTAATTATGTATAATAAATATCTGAAAAAAAATGTTTTTGAAGTATTTTAAATCAATTTATTTTATTTTAGTTAAGTGTAGAGAATTAATTTTACTTTAACTTCATAGGATTTCTATAAGCAATGCTGAAAACCAGCTGCAATTTTTGTCAATTACTAAAACTATATAATATTTATTTTTTAAATGTTAAATAACAAGCTATTGACAAACAAATCTATTATTATTATTATGTGTCCTTTAGCTGATTTTTCACAAAAGCGCTATAGAAATAATACATAACAAGTAACTTTGACAATATTCATTGATGAAATTTCACACTTATTTTCTTTCCCATCTACGATGTAGTAACTTACCTATTCGTAAACAGAGGTTAGAAATTTCATCATGAAGCCGTGGATAATAGATTTACTGTAGGGTTACTGTCTTGATAGTGTTCCTACCTCTGAACATCTTGTACTTCTTTTTGTAGGTAAGTAAGTACTCTTTTAAAATGTACTTTGGTAGCTTTTTTCTCCGCTCGTTGGGCGATTAGCAATGGATGTTTTGCCCGGGAAGGTACTACAGATTTGGGACATGACTCACAATGAACGCGGTTTGGATTTCTCAACTTTCCGTAGAAAATTAACAATTAACAGGGAAAGGTGGAAAAGCAATTGTCTCTCTTTGGTCTGTTGGCTGATTCAATTGTTTTTCTTTTCTTCGAAAGGTGTAATGATGTTGTCGCGTCATTAATAATATAATAAATAAGAATTAATTTGTAAATTAATAATAATTACTTTGTTTTAACCACTTTTTTTAATGTACAAATATCTGCATATTTAAGAAGTAAAGCTCATCAGGATAAAAAATGTACTAAAAATAAACACAAGTATACAGAAATAACAAGTAAATGGTTCAAATTACAAACATAAACAAAAGTTTGTAATTAATTAATTAAAAATGTACAAATAATTTGAAAAATAAATAATTATTATAAAATATTAAATAATTTTACGGTTTTATGTGACTCGGTCAATGCAAATAGTACTTAGTGATACTACATGAACACAAAAGTCGTTTGTAAAATAATTTTTTATGTGTCAAAGGCCATAGCGTCATTTAATCAAAATTTCATATCAATGCCTGGAAGCGACGCAGAAATGTTGGAAAATAATGTTATATTTCATAAATTAGCTACATTCTTAACATCGGATCTCGCTAGCCAAAATAGTCCATGATGTTTCTTTCTCAAGTGAGACCAATGGGCCAGTGAGTTGGGAAGTCGACAAAACAATCTTACGGCTGAAACACGCAGCGCTCACAGAATGTTTGACATTTATTGCGAGGGTTGCCACATGAAAAAAATATATCTACACTTGTCAGTACGAAAATGTGGGGATTTCATTGGTTATCATGCTGTCATCCCTATTAGCAGTTACTTTAGCAATTAGCATCGTCAAAAAACTCATTTTTCCGCAAATGTCAAACGCACTGCTAAAGTAAACGGTAAAATGCACTGCTAAAGTAATCGTAAATGAAAAAACCCACCCTAAAGTTTAAAATGTTCACGGCATGCGTAAGTTAAGATTTAGTTGAATAATATTTCTGCTTAGAAGGAATAGGTATGTATTTAAAAAGTATTTTGATTTTCAGTTGAAAAGTATAATCGTCTATTAGATGCATCTGCTAGACGATTAAAAAAATCTTCAAAATAGCATATTATGATGGATTTTGAACACAATGAAAAAATGCATTATAAATACGAATGCATTCAGAAATTTCCTGGTTTGATAGATAAAACCTACAGAAGTAAGTATTTGCAATGGAAAACCGTATTTCATAGAATCCACGTTACAAAGAAAACATAAATACGATCGCTCCTTTTGCGTCCAATGTAGCACTTTAACAAATTGTCACAAAACTTCCGTCATCTTTGGAAAAACCCGCTTTTTCAACATTTGAACGACTCTAAAACAAAACAGCTAGTAAATTACGTCAATTAGATTTTTTCCTTCATTATTCTGATCTACATCCCGCTGCCAGTCACGCCATTGAAGCGATAAAATTTCAATTCAAATGACTGTTTTTATATTGGGCAAGACGGAGGCAAAAAAAAACAGTCAACAGTAATGGTCCAATCATAAAATTGTGCGACATCAGTCTTTTTTATTCTGTCTGCCA
Source organism: Halesus radiatus (assembly GCA_022606495.2). NCBI lineage: Eukaryota > Metazoa > Arthropoda > Insecta > Trichoptera > Limnephilidae > Halesus > Halesus radiatus. The sequence continues at coordinate 54,224 of JAHDVE020001084.1, read as the reverse complement.
ATTTGCTTCTCGAACAAATTGATCAGAACTGGACACCGTGAAAAAATATGTGATAATACGTTTTCAGGCCAAAGTAGAAACCGTTTTTCTTTCAGCCAGTATGAGAGTCAACGCCAGGTTGATTCAAGATTTGCTGTTGTATTTTATTCGTAAAAAAACGGCAGCGTTAGTCATCCTACTAGTAGACGTTAGAACGTTTGCCAACACCAAGGCGTGGTCCAATTCTTGCCCATTCATGCTACTTTAACCGACTCGTCGATTCGTCTTGTGGTTGTTTGCGTCTTTAATTTACTAGCTGATGTGTACCCGGACTTGCTCGGGATTTTATTTTGGAATAAAGTTATGAAGTTGTGAATTCTTGCTTGTCATTAGGGTGCTATAATTGATTTGACAGCGTAACTAACCATCTCCAAATAAAGAAACATTCATTCGAATATTTTATTTCATTCCAAATGTTTATTTTTTTTTAAATATATCTAAATCATAATGTTCTTAAGTAGGTACTTACTTGTGTTTTCCGTTTTGAAAATATTCTACCCAAAAAACCTTCTTATTTTGAATATGCAATCTGTTGCTAACCAGAGTGTTATATCTATGGGCTAACCTAAATAAAACATGGCGGGTTCAATGTTTTTCATACTAATTTTAAAACGTTATAGCAACAGTTTTACAAATTGGATTTCATTCAAACTACTTTTTAAACCTTCCCGACATTAATAAAAACAAACTGTGCCATTTTCAGCGCAACCGGTCAAGTAATTTTCGAGAAAATCGAGGACAAACAAACAAACAAACTTACATTGATTTTTATATACATAGATTTAGTTTTGAAACTCACAGTGGCATGACTGCAATATTTTTTTCGCAATATCTCATGCGTATGTATGTAGAACGTATAGTTTGCACTGACGCAATACCTATTAAGTATCCTATTATAAAATCAAGTTTGTGTGTGTTTTCTGAATATATAAAATAAGTAGGAATGAAAAGAGGGAAGAATTTCAGAAAAACAACGAATATCAATAAGAGCAAAGTCCTCATTTTGGCGAGATCGTATTTTAATAGTTTTTTTTAAAACTTTATTTCACCTTTCCAACACCGCTAATTTCGATAATCAAATTTTAATATCTTTCTACCAAATATAACTACCTATATTTAGGTTTCGTAATAAATTTGGGTAGTTTTGTCATCTTTGAAAATATTTCATCCCCTATTTAAAAGTGTGAGAGGGGGGATTATTTATTATTTCGAAACAATGCTAATATTATTATGCAATTCGATATGGTTTTAAAAGAAAAAATATTATTCACATTTATTCATCAAAATTGTACCAGAAATATGACTTTTCTGACCGTCCTAAGAATGTATTACAAAATAGTAGAGAAAAATAATTTCAATCATTTCCCGGTACGTTATTTTTTTTGTAAACTTAACCAAAGTATTTTTAATTCGCATTTAAAAAAAAAAATAATAAAGTTAGTGTTTATGAAAAGATGTAATTACACCGTATTAATTTTTTCTAATTAATTCTCGGCGTTTTAAATAAAAACCTCCAAAGCATTTATTGAGGGAATTAAACATTTTTAAAAACACATAAATTTTTTGTAGACCACTTTTATTTTATTAAAACTTTACCGGTTTCGGAAGCACCCTTCCTTCATCAAGAGAATATTATAACTAACTTATGATATAGAATATTGACAAGACATACAAATTTTAGGTGTTGGAGTGGGGGGTAAGCAAATGGGTAGGGGTAATTGTAGGATTTCCGGGATGAACAGAGCGATTTATTGGAAGAATATTAAGAATGGGACTAAAAGATAAGTTAATTTGGTTATTTAAAATACTAGCATTATTATTAAGGGATTTTCTAATTTCGAGTGCTTCTAAGTTATCCAATTTTTTGCTTTTATTGTTACAGTGAAGAATTGTAACCCCTGTGTCCTTGTTAAAAGTGTGATCTTTAGAAATGAGATGATTGGCAAATTCCATTTTTTTATTGTAAATTATGGCGAGCCATAAAGTTAATGCTTTTTACAAATATTTTTAAAAACATTCGTAGAACGGTTAGAAAGGTGTCATACGTCTAATTTAATTATGATGAATGCTAACCCTGTGAAAAAAATAATCATTTTTCTCTTTAAAAACATTATGTCATTATTACGAAGTAATAATACGTACAAGTAATCCCTCTCCGACGTCCCTCTCTCTCTTAAGAGGATGACTCTTCGAAAATATAATTTATTATCTCTTATTTATATTTCATTGAAACAAAAATAACTATAAAATATATCTTCATAAATATGAAATTTGACCTGTCCATGTTGTTCATTTATCACCACTGTACGAGTATACAACAAGTTTTGTTGATATTTGGTATTGAGACTTGTATCGGCGGAACAATGATCCATTCTATGTTGTAAAAGTAGTACCGGATCAGTATAGATACAGTATACATTGACATTGTACAAGAACACTCGGGCATCTTGCTAAGATGGATTTCGACATCACACTGCACTGACTAGCGACTAGAAGTGACTAGTGACTAGCCTACTTCTACATGTAGAGCCATGGCTGAGACAAAGAGCAAGATTATCTCACGAAGCTGGATTGGACAAGAAAGAAAGGGGCCTTGTTCGGAAACGTATCGCGCTAAATTGCTTAAAAAAATATTTAATGATGTTAATATTTACAGTGCCACACGAATGCCGAGGACTTTGCAGGTTGAATGTTTTATAAAATAATTCGAAAGATTACCGAAATTTATAGAAATAATAACAGTTGATTGAGATACAAATGCTCATATGTAGCGCTATACATGTACTTGGTGTTACCTCAAGTTCAACTTAATCTAGTAATTTAATACATCATCTCTCTTTCTTTTATTTACAGATGCTCTTTCATAAATAATTTAATTATGTGATGGCGGTCAGTGACGCGCAGTCGATAAAAAAATCTGTTCTTGCGTTTGGAAAAACGAGTGTAAGAACCAAATCACGGTTTAAAATAACTACTAGACATTTCAGAAAAAAAAAATGTTGTTTGATTAATAATGCACCCTTTTTTGGATATTCAAAAACGAAAAAAAAAGTTTCATTATAAATCAACACATGTATGAATCGGCACACTTTTTAAAAGTGATATAAAGTTATTAAAAGTACGAAAAAAAACTATCCCGAAAACCTACTCAACCAACCAATTTAATGTATTTTTTTAAATAATAATAAATATTTTTATTATTTTTATTATTAATTAGTTTAAATTAGAATAGTTTTTCGATCCAGTTGTTTTTTCGAACGTTTAATGACATTATTTCAGAGTGGAATATACTCTTAGTATCGCCCTGGTGAAAGACCACCTTTCAGAATTGAAACGATCCTTGAAATGGCTTTTAGCCGTGTTTGGTGACCAGATCTGAAAAGCCAAGTATTTCCCCACCTTCCTCTTCCCCTTCTCCTTCCTCTCCCAAATACCTTCAGCCTCACAACATTCCCCAATTGGAGATGCCATAGACTCACTGGCTCCAGACGGTTGGGAGCAGTTGGGACTCCTGTGCGGTATTCACATAAAAAATTAAAAAATTGAGTGATTTGCGCTGTTTGTCCGATCTGTCCCATGGGATAAAGCTACAAAAATAGTATATACGAGTATATATATAAAAATCAATGTAAGTTTGTTTGTCCACTATTTTTTTCGAAAATTACTGGACCGGTATCACTGAAAATAACGCAGTTTGTTTTTATTAAGGTTTAGAAAGTAGATTGAAAACTGTTGCTATAACGTTTTAAAATTAGCATGAAAAACATTGAATCCGCCATGTTTTATTTGGTTTAGCCCATAGATATAACTCTCTGGTTAGCCACAGATTTCATATTAAAAATAAGAAGATTTTTTTGGGTAGAATATTTTCAAAATGGAAAACACGAGTAGGTACCTCCTTAAGAACTTCATGATTTAGATATATTTTGAAAAAAATAAACGTTTGGAATGTAATAAAATATTCAAATGAATGTTTCTTTATTTGGAGATAGTTACGAAATCGATTATGGCACCCTAATGACAAGTGAAAAATCCCAAAAAAGGCCGGGTACACATCTACATATAAAATAATGAAAATAGAACAGCATAATATAAGAAAAATATAGCGCTCTCCTGTAGTATTTATGTGGGTTTAAATACGTGGGTTTACAATTCAACACACCTATTAATCGGCACACTTCTTAAAAGTGATTTAAAGTCATTAAAGGGACGAAAAAAAACTAACCCGAAAACATAACCTAACCTTTCCTAAATACTTAATAATTTTTTGAGTTTTTATTTTACATTATTTATTTGTTAAATAAGAAATGACATAGGAGAGTGAACACATATATACAACAGAAGTTTGCCACATTTTTCTTATACTGTCTTGTTCGATTTTCATTAGTTTATGTGTATTTATTGAAGGGATCATTTCTTTTAACGATATTATTAAATCTATGTCCAGTTATGTTAAGCTTTAGTATTTCCTTCTCGTGTTTTATATCTATCATTATCTTTGTCTCTATAAGAAATAAATTATTTTATTTTCCTTTCCGATCTTCATAATAGCGTGAGTTTACAGTAAATCAGTAGGTACTTTTGATGACAGTAATAAAGAACACTTTAATAACACAAATAAAATAAATACTGAACTGTGAATAACTTGACAGAGTAGGCACTAGCAGCGGCTCGAATCGTTGGCGATATTATGAATTTATGTGTTGCAGTTATCATTAAGTCCGAATCGGGTTTGAGGCTCCCCTCCCCGTCGAAGCCCCGGAGCCCGAGCGGGTCACGCGCGCCCGCCCCAAGCCGGGGCGGGCAAAGCCGGGCTTCTCAGAGACATAGCAGTGGAAGACTGAAGGTTTGCTTTATTATGTGGGTTTTATTAGAAGGTTTTAAAGGGGAATGTTAACATCTTATCGATTGTAGTACAGTGTCTCACCCGGGATCTAGTGAAAAAAACCAAAATCAACATATTTCTTTTAATTTATTGTAACTATTTTTAATGATGTGTGAAACCTAGTACCTGCCTAAATAAAATAAACTGTTAAATAGTTAAAAACTTTTATTTTATGATACATTAAACATTTTATATAGTTTAAATTATAAAGTGGCTTCCACACGAGCGGGCGGCCCAATACTAAAAAAGTTATAACGTCGAAAGATTCGACATATATATAAGTAAAGTGTCTAAGAATTGTATCGAACATAGGTATTTATCATTTTAATTTTAAAAATAATAAATAAAGCACTTTACAAATTGAAATTTCAAATTCCACACAGCTTCGCTCAACGGAGACCAAGCGTATTGCCATTATTGACAAGTCAAAAACTAAAAACTCTATTAATATATTTTTGCCGTCGGCCACACTGCTGGCCCGCCTGATGGCAGCCGCTACATGCTAGGTTTTGATCGAAAATACTAGGTCTAGTAATGGCCCAGCATTCTGTTTTCCTTTTCTGTGGCCATGCCTCTTCTGGGTCAGGAATTTTTCGCCACACGGTTCGTTTTGCTCATTTATGGCGAAACCACTGGGCAGCCCGCTTATGTGGAAGCCACTTATAAGCTTTCGATACGAGCGGTCGGCCCAATACTAAAAAAGCCATGGCGTCGAAAGGTTCGACCATCCAGTCGTCATTTCCTAAGGTCAAGCCTACCAACTTTAGGAAAGGATGACCGGATGATTGAACCTTCAGACGCCATAGCTTTTTTAGTATTGGACCGCCCGCTCGTGTGGAAAACCTATAATAACAATGATTTGCATGGTGTTTTATAAAGTGGAGTATAAGCAGTGGCGTACATTGCTCTATAACCAAAGGTAGGCCATGTGTAGATTTTCATGTTTTGGTTTGGGTTGTGGATTGAATATTTAAATTTGGCCATTATATATTTTTTTTTTTTTTTAATATATTTATTTCTTGCTAAAGCAATCCCGATGAGTTTCAAAACTCATTTTAGGACGGGAGGAATTTACAATACATAAGTAGGAGATAGTACATACAATTTTACATTGACAGCAAAATATCAAAATTAGAAGTTTCACATACAGACAGAAATAATTTTATAAGGCCAAGTTAAATAGAACAACACACAAGAGAAAACATATAAAGGAACAACAAAATATACAAATATGGATTTACTGATTTTCATTTTTAAAAATCCTTAAAAAGTATTCCTTTATACCATCATTTTGGCATTTTTTATTTTTCTGGATGGTTTTGTACATATCTGGAAGCGAATTATAAAGTGTGTAGGCAATGTAGTTTAAAGATTTTATTCCATATTTTGTAGTGTGTGTTTGAGGAATGCGGATTTTATTGTTATTTCGAGTATTGTGGTTGTGGATGTCTTGATTGTAAAGTGGCTTGACGTGAGTGTGAGTTGATTGTTGAGTAATTTGTAGGATGGTGCTGGTGATTTCATACTTAGGAAGGATCGTGATTGGAAGGATACCGGAAACTGAGTAGATGTCCCTGACATGAGTGTCCCATGGAAGTCCAAAAACATTTCTGAGGGCTCGGTTTTGAACCACCTGCAGATCAGCAATCAATTTCTTCGAGGCACAGCCCCAGATACAGCAGAGATAGGAAATGTGTGAATGTACCATGGCGTAATATACTGCAGTTAGTAACGGAATGGGTAGTAATCCTTGAAGTCTATATAGCACACCAGTTATGGGGGTAATTTTCTCCTTTACATGATTTATGTGGAGATCCCACGAGTTGAGAATCTACTATAAGGCCCAAATATTTTGTTGTCGTTTTCTTTTCGAGGCAGTTGTCACCAATTTCGATATCGAGGCTGGAATTTTTCTTGTTGCCGAATAGTAAATAATGCGTTTTTTTTACGTTAAGGGTCAGTTTATTTATTCTCAACCAGGTTGTGAGATGAGAAACATCGGCATTCATTTCCATTTCGAGTTCCGCTAGGTTTTTTTTGTTATAAAAGATTACAGTATCGTCCGCATAAAGTTGAAGAGTTCCTTTAATGCCCCACTTTGTTATGTCATTAACATATATTAGAAATAGCAACGGTCCAAGAATTGATCCCTGTGGCACTCCACATGTTATTTCACCCAATTCACTCATTTTTCCACCCAGTTCTACTGCCGAAAAGCGATTTGATAGGTAAGATCTGAAAAGTTCCAGAGGAGTACCAACAATACCCAAATGTTTCAGTTTTTCGATCAATACGTTATGGTCCACCGTGTCAAACGCCTTCTTTAGATCAATAAATATTGCCGCTGTAAAATCTCCATGGTCAATATGTTTCTGCAGATTTGATATTACCATATTCTGCTGATTTTTAGGGCCCACTGAACAAATTAGTGACGAGTTTCTTAGAAATTTGTCACATAAAAAAAAAACTATTATTGTGTTTTATTTCTCATTGTGATTCGTTCTTTTTCTTAGGGTAGGCACAGCTTTTCAGCCTTTATCGACTGCATTTCACTGAATGTAAGGTACGTTTGAGAAGGTAAAACTGTTTCTAAACAAGTGGAAGGAAGTTTTAATTTGTTATTATTATACTTATTACGATGGAATTCCACCAAGAACTAACTAAATAGAAATATTGGAAAAATCCATAGTTGGTAGGTACCAGCGGCATGCATTCCTATATGACCAAAGGTAGGCTGTGTTTAGTTATTAATGAATTTTCTATTGAAACTGTCACACTTTTTAAATACGTAGATAAAAAGATTTTATTTATTTAACAATATATAGATAACTGAAACCCTACGGCGAATTATGTAATAGTGAAATACATAGATGACTTTGCGTAATGTATCCCGCAAAGAATTATATATAAATCAAGAGTATTGCCATAAGTCGGGTTGTAACTAAAGATTATAAATGTTTCAATTAGAAACAATTAATCATTGCATGACGATTGTGACTTAAAAAAAAAATCACTAATTTATGAAAATACAAAATTTGATCAGAAATTTGTCGCGGTTTGAAAAATATTTTTATCTTCTTTATGTGGTTTGTTTTTCTGGTAGATTAAATGTTTAAAAAAACGCAGTTCATACCTTTGCATGCATTATGTCGGCGCATCAAAAACAAAGTTGAACGTAAGTTTTTTTATTAGATTTATTTAATGATTAAATATAGATGCACATTAGTGATGCAGTATTTAGTTTCAATTTTGAATTTCATTCGACGTTTTATGAAAAACGTTAGTAAATTAAGATCGTTTGTATCGGCAGAGTAGGAAGAAATAATTTTACTAACATCTAAATTTACCGAAATGCATATTAAACTCTTTTTTCTTCTCTAATCGTTGATTAATAATCATAATCTGAGTAGGAAATTTGCATTGCAATCCTGCTCTGTATAAAGCGTCTAGGGCCAGAAGTGCTTCAATTATTTTTGTTGAATTTACTTTACACAGACGTAATTATGTCTGTATCGTCGAACTAATTAAATGGTAATGAAACGAGCTTTACGAACTAATTAATCTCTCATAACTATTTAATAAGAGATTAAATAGTTCATTAATCTTGTTTCATTTACATTCCATTGGAGGAATGTATAAAAATATTGACATATTAAATATTCCTCGCACCCTTCTTCTATAACTGGCCACGAAAATCTGATGGGACCCTGAGGGTATCGCCGGGAACATCTGGCTGTTCATGTCCAGACGTCAGAGAACATAACTTCGGATCTTACGTGCAGATTTAGCTTTGGCTTTTTATTTTCCATCTATTTCACAGCATCAGCATTCCACATTCGTCCCTGAGATATGTAACTGTTAGGAAACAAAGCTCCAACACGTGGGCGGTTTGCTAAACAATCCACAAGGACAGGGCTCACCAATGACCGAGATACATGTAGAAAATGTCGCTTTTAAAGAAGACTCTTTAAAAATATGCGTATTCCCCATCAGTACCATTCTCCAATGTCCAGAATATCGAGATTTATTAACTCAAGCCAGGGCAATTAGTTGTGTAATTAGCCAATGGTCCGTTAATATAAAATTAAATAAATTACTTTTAAACCCCGTGTAAATATTAGTAAAACTTGGCGTTATTTCCACGGCGTGGGTATAGTTAAACCGACCTTTAGCTCGGTTTATTCAACCCGCAAGAATCTAATAAGTAAGTAAGACATATGATTAACTAAGAGATTTGTTTGAATTTACGGTGATCAGTTCATTGCCATCATTTTACAACCCCGCTGTAAAGCAAAGAGACATGTGACTGGCAGAGGACACTTGACGGGAAAAACGAACTTAGACCGAATGAAGTAAAAATGAGATCTCTGGATTGGATTCAGGCGTGATAAAACCCTTTATGACCGTATTGCGGATGCGATAAAAGATTTGCAAGGCGTTATTATAATAAAAATAATAATAGTCAATTTCTATAGCGCAGTTTTGTGAAGGTTCACCTCAAGTGAGCTTTACACTAACTAACCCAACCTAATATAATTAGAAAAGAACATTACATGAACAAATTAGAATAAACTCGGACTATAAATAATAAAATGTAAAGTACAAATAACAAAAGACCAATAAAATATACATCGAGGGGCGGTTTTATAACCATCCGGTCGTAACGCTTGATATCATTTTTAACTAATATTTGGTCTACCGCCCGATTTCGCCAATTAATAAACGTTCGTCAGATTACCGGTCGTTTGACAGCTTTCGGTTGTTGCCCAATAATCGCTTATTTGAAACCGTGCACTATTTTAATTAAAAAGATAATATGTAAATTGCATTTTTGTAATGGATTCCTTATTGAGCATTGAAAGTGATGACAAGCGAATGTCAATTATTTAAGATTTATGAAAAACGGACGGATAACGGTCCGTTAACGAAACGGTTCGTTGTGGAACAGAAATTTCCTAATTCATTTATAAAGCTGGCCCTTAATGACTTAACCTAATATAATGAGAAAATAACATATATTTATATTATATATGTCCAAATTAAAACAAAGATTTAATATATTTATGATCAACATTATGAAAAAGACGTTCTCGGGTGGTTTGGACATGGAGCAGAGGAACGGAGAATGCTTTATCCGGAGAAAACATGACACGTGAGTGGAGGGAAGGAGAAATCGAAGACACCCCTGAAACACATGTCCCGATCAAGCACTCGAGTCGTCAAGTAATCATGCCAAGAGTCGGAATAACAGAATTGCGTATTAGACATGATTGTGAAGAAAGCAAAGAGTGTGTGGTAAGACCCTCGCGGTATACAGAACATATTATATTAGTGGGTAATTAATTTAAGCGATTCAATAAAGAAACATGATATGGGCGTGTTTCATGATCCAAAAGTCTGATAATTCGGGCATTAAATTTCTAATAATAAAAAAAAAATCATCATCATTTCATTTTGATCAAGTGGAATGGCAATATTCAATTCAGGCAGTTTGAGAGAGACAGGGCGCTGTATTTTCATTGGCTCTTTCGGGGCTAGAACCTAAAGGTAGTAAGTCAATGGTAACAACCGCTTCCATTGTAATCTACATGGGAGGCATTTCTAGTGTGCATTATTTATTCTATGGTTAAAGCGTATTGACTATAATAATTGAATCCTGATTTGAAACTATTAATACAGTTGTGGCAAATGGTCGAATTAACAGTCCACAGCCAAAAATACGTGCTTTGCAGATTGCGAACTCAAGAAATGCTACTAATTATTTACCTGTAATTTCTACACGGCTAATTAGGAAAAAGCATGATGTTTCAAAATATAATAATCTTTCAAATTCTGAATGAAATAAGTACTGGAATTTTAGGTAAAACTTTTAAAATTACTTTAACTGGTTTATTTTCAGACATTTTGGGATGTATTTTATAGAATTTGAAGATTACAGTTTGTGTAGTTTTGTATTTTGAACATATAGAATTTACAGATAAATCATTTGTGGTATTGCTTGAGTTAGCAACGTGCAAAGTGTTGTTTGGGGACATTTTTTAGTGCTAGCCAGCCCTTAAGAGAGTTTTAATCACATTCTCTTATTTATTCAAGATTTTTAGATGATGCAGTCATTACTAATAACTCGAAATCCCTGATGTGGTTACCCTCCGAACAAAAGCAATATAATCCCTATAGGTTAGGTCTGTAAGTCTGTACTTAGTACTGTGTAGTGTATGGACATCATGTAACAATCCTCTAGTCCGCCTCCGCTACGTGAACTTCTCTCTGTTTCTCTCGACCGTGCCTCCTGGGTGGGTACTGACATACAAACTTACAGAGATACAGGGTCGGGTCAGGTCAGAGAAGATATTTTAAATATTTGCCGCATCCTTGTGCTCTAACTGCCCGGAGGCAGTGTATCTATGTCTTTCCAATATTGGGGAAAGTTGTGAAGAAGAAGCGGAAAGGGTAGTGGAAGCAAAATAAAGGAAAGGAGAAGGTTGAACTGACTTTTCAGTTTTAGTCACAAAAAAAGATATGTACATTCCAAGCAAAGTTTTGTTTCTGAATTGTGATCTCTCCTCACCAAGAAGATATCGGGAATACCTACTTAATACCCTGAAACGTAAAAAAAACAACAAACATTCATTTGGTTATTTCGAATTTGAAAGCTCAACATTCGAGTTCAAAATATTACTATTTTTTCCTTCAAAGTAAAAATGCGAAAAGTAAACCAGATGCAACGCATATAGGCTGCAGGGATTTTTTTTTAAATAGGAAAAGAAATACGATTTTCTAAAAAGCTTTTTATATGTAAAAAAGGGGGAAAACAGATTAAGAAAATAAAGTAACTTATTTCCTATTTCCTACATAACTACATAATTAAAAATTTTTATCATTTTTTTATGTGAGTACCGCACAAGTGTCCCAGCTGCTCCCAACCGTCTGGAGCCAGTGTGACTATGGTATCCCCAATTGGGGTATGTTGTAAGGCTGAAGGTTGTGGGGAGGAGAAGGAGATGGAGAGAAGGATGGTGGAGAAGTATCTGGCTACTCAGATCTGGTCACCAAACGCGGCTAAAGCTATCTCAAGCTACGTTTCGATTCTGAATGAATGGACGATTTCTTTTGCCATTTGGCAAAACATATATTGTCGTTTTTATAAACATCCTGTACTTGTAACCCTTGCAGAATATAGAGTACCGGTTTGTTCTTATTGAGATGTTATCTCTGGTCCAGTGCAGTCTCCCCCCCCCCCCCCGCCCCATCTCCCTACCACTCCATCCCGGCGTGGAAATAATTATAACTACCTCGCCGTTTTGTCAAAATTATTAAGACATTACATGGAGAAGAATCCCGCATGGACACTGACTTATTAACGGTAGTCAGAGAGGTATGCGAGATAGGACGCTAGACTAGCGGTCGGACGGATCGAGTATGACATTCACACCGGACAATTTACTTACTCCCCTTTCAAAACAATTATTTATAAATTAAGCTTTGTTGGTGGAAATGTTCGTAAAGTTAACTAATCATTCCTTATGACTACTGTGAAGAGGTTTATATGCACAACATTCGCTTAACTTAACATTTATCAATACGACCCTCAGATTGGCAGCGCCAATATATATGAAGAAAAATATTAATTCTTTTTCGTACGATAACTCACACAGTAGGCCCTAAAAAAAGGCCTTAAGGCCTATGTCATCTTTGGGGATGCTGTATGGAGGGTCTTTGGAGGACAGGAAAGACTGAACCTAGATCTTGAAGAAACCCGTGTTGTAGGAGGAAGGGAACACAGAGGCCGGCAAATCATTCCAAAGCCGATCTGTTGAATACAGGAACGAGTGGTAGAAGCGACCCGTTCTTATATGACAAATTTCAACCATGTACAAATGGCGCGCATTTGGCGTATTTCCCGACAGTACACCGGTGCCGAAGGGATCAATGACGCTAGTTCCTCGGAGCATCTTCCATTAAAATACCAGTAGAACAAGGACATCATTCCCATGTGACGTCTGTCCTCCAAAGATTGCAATCCGTTTGTTAAAATCGGCGAATCTATCAAACGGACCGCCCGTTTCTGCACAGAGTCAAGGGCTTTTTTCAAATATTTTGGTACTCTACTATGGACGTAAAGCTTCTGTATGTGTACTTTAAGCCTCCTCGATGGAGCTTTAACCACCTTGGATGATCCATTTATTTGTCTCCCAACAATAATTATTTCCCAGCCTCTTAGGGATGATGATCAGATTATATGAGAAGCCCTGTCTTGGTCTGGTACCAGATCACCAGATGGCTTTGTACACCGTCCTAATGGTCCTGTCCTCCTCCGCTCGTCAAACATGGCTATTGAAGTCAGTGGACCGGCTCTCACGCTGCGGGTTATGAGAAGTTGACGGAATGTATCTACTTCAATACTTGAGTCTTGAGCTCATGTATAGGTTACACGTACCCAGTAGCAAGGACAGTGAAATATGTGCTAACTAAATCACTGTCTTGAGAAAAGTGATAAGTGCCGTCCACACGTTCAATTAAGCACGTGATCTAGTAAACTCTTGTATTTGTAGTAAAACATGATTGTGTTCATGACCAAATAGCGTGAAAATAGCCTCCACCTAACTACAAATGTATAAGCGCAGCGTACTTCACGAAAAAAAATTATAATGCAGTCAACTGAATTGCTACTACGGTAACTGTCAAGACGCGGACAGTGACTTAAAATTAACTAAACTATTTAGATTCCTATTTTTATAAACAATAATTATTAATCTAAAACAATCATTGTTACCCTTTGCGCTATGCACAAAAATCTTGTCTTAAGTTTTTAAGAACTTTAGTTTATCAATTAATATTTAGATTCCACTTACCACTCACTGTCCTTGTTTCTTGCTGCGTGTGATATAGATTTTTCTCATGGAGCGATATATTTTCAAACTAAAAGACACCTAGTTGCTGTTTTAGAGTCAATAACTTTACGCCATATTATGTAACGACTGATATAACAACCGAACTGCATTGTAAAACTCGGAAAAAGGGGGTAGAAGGTTGGTTCTTCTCAACATGTCTCTGCCTCACCATCATTGTTATTGTTTTTTTATTGAACTTTTTACACCTTACTCTTGACCACCATACTAGACTCATGCCTGTATCGAGATAGTCGTAAATCAGCTATATAATGCAATACCTAGTGGCCTGCAGTCCATAAAGGCTGAAAAGTTGTGTTTACCCCAAAGAAGCAAACCATTAAAGAAAATAAAAGATTATTCTGAAAATCAAAAAATATCGTTGTTTTTCATTCATCCATCTACTTATGTCGCACTCGTTTTATATTGATAAATTGTATTAGTAAGATAATAAAATGCCCATTTAAAAATATTCAATTCAGAATTCACGGGCGTACCCTACGTAAAAAAAAACTACACACAGAGTTCCTTTGGTCATTTGAAAAAACTGTTCATTAAATAGTGATATGAAATCTTTAATAATTTCTTTTTCTTTGGTAATCAATATTTTACTAATTCGTGCAGTTGGAGCTCTTGTGCGGTATCATACTATCATTTTATTTTCAAATAAGTTATTTCGTATTCCTTGACATTTAGTCAAAAGTTCTGTTAAAAATAAGTATCATTATGAAAGCACAATTCCTCATAGACTATCTATATGGAATTTCATTTTACAACGAATTTAGGATTAAAAAACCTTTATTTGTAATATGGTTTAAATGATTTATTTATTATTATTCTTTATAGAGATATCATCGCTAATCCTTACCGAATATTTTATTATCTAAATACTTCCGCAACCTTCAAGAATTTACATAAGCGTGCGCAAGTTGAGGCAGTTATCATTCATAAACCCTCGTCAACTCCAGGAGAACAAGATTTGCTCTCCTGCATGAGGCTGATTAAATCACAGCCTTCCTTGTTTGACAGGTGTTGGAAAATGCCAACCTTTTGCCATAGCAGGGGTAATTAATCAATCTGAATTATGAATTACAGTGTTAATAATTTAATGTTCTCATCACGGAGTATTCCGTGGAAGCGTTCCGGAATTTAAATGCATTTTTTCACACAATTCATTCCGATTGAACGCCTCGTATAAAACTGTGAAGTAGGATTGTAGGTACTTAATTTGTTTTCGGAATTCGAGTAATTTACTTTTCTGAATTAAACGTCAAGTACCAAGCCCGCGCTTTGTGTCGTGATCCTCACTAGCTCATTATTGCGACCATACTTTTCGAAAATAGAAAACAAAAACAAGAACAAACAAATAAACGAACTCACATAAATTTTTATATATAGAAATATCTTTTTAATCTAGCAGGACTGGGTGGGTAGTACAAATCCAATCTGCCATATTAAATAGGATATGGTACATTAAAAAAAAGGAAAATAAAAATATTAACATATATGAAAAGAAAATGAAATAGAGAAGAAAGTATTAGAAATGAAATGAAAAACATAATAGTTAATGATAAAGTAAAATAAATTAAATTAAATTAAGGAATCGTCTTTCAGGTTGGTAGCCGCATGCAGCAACAGCAATAGCATTGGTTGACTTCCGTGTCCTGCCCCAGAAGCTGGGTAGTCGATGGCGAAGTAATTCGGGGAATGAGTATACCCTCCTTTGAGTGAACATCCTAGAGGCACTGCAGAACCTTTAATGCTGCAGAAGTTGCCTGTATGCATTGTGGTAGCACACCCTCAGCTTATCCCATTGCCCTGCTGGGTATTGTGTTCTGAGTTCAGATCTGTATAGGGCAGTGTAGTATGTCTTAAAAAGCAGTTTCCTGACATCAACGCTACAGTGGTAGAATCACTGTCCGCAGATATGGCAACCAATTCGGAAATCATTGAGCTCTTGTATTAGGTCGTTAATGTAAACATTAAATAGAGTGGGAGACATACTACCCTCATGCCTGACGCCGCTTTTACGGAATAGGGGTTTAAAAGAAGCCCCTGCCCGTTGGATATGATTTTTCTGTTTCCCATACCAAATAGTCAGCAAATTGAATCCTTCTACTGGGACATGTCACTTTATCAGATTTTCCCATAATAAGTAGGAAACACGATCGAAAGCCTTGCTAAAATCTAAAAAAACACCCATAAGCGGTTATTTTTTTTCTTTTTTGAAGTAAGGTTTTATTTTTTGACTCCATAAATGAGAAGTGTCCCGACCATATTGCAGGTTGGAATGTCACACGCGCCGAAGTTCCATCTCCTCTAAGAGCTTTTTAATTCGAGTCCATCCATTCTCACGCCTTCACACAATGGTGCCCATTCGGTACACTCACTCGGTTCACACTTTAAAATAGACCATCGCGGGAATGAACTCTAGAAGTGGCAGGCTGGAGGCTCTGTATTTCTCTTTAGAACCTTAGTACCAACACATAACATTCAACTACATTACATGGTACCTGCTTAGGCAAACGATTCGATTCATCAGTGGCATTAATTGACAGAAATAAATAATTTTATGATTAATTTAAAAGTAATTCTTTTTTATACTACACGATTTTCTATGAACGTATTTAGAGTACTAAATTTTATATTTTGATAGAAAGCAGTCACTCTGTGGTTAGACATATTTTATGAAAACAAAACAATAACTTTGTTTATAACCACGAAAATTTTATTTAATTTTATTAGGACCGACCGGTTTCGCTTATCACAAGTATCAGGGTACAAAATTAAACTAGTTGTAAACCGGTCTAATAAAATTTAATTAAATTCTCGTGGTTATAAACAAAGTTATCGTTTTATTTTCATTAGTAAATTTTTGTAAAAAATTTTTTTTTTTTTTTTTAATTCCTTTTAAAAAATAAACTGAAAATATATACTTTTATATTAGATTATTCAAAATCGTGGTTAGAAATTAAGGTGGATTTTTTTTTGCATATATAATTTGTTGTATACAATTTTATCGTATTCAAAATTGAAACACAATCGTTTTGAAAAAAATGAATGAATGGAAATATCTATCGCCACCTGTAAATCTTAATTGATTCAAAATAATAGTTTAGCCAGTAGATGTAGGTAATCAAAAACACATAAAAAACGCATAGCATATCCCTTTTCTGCAAGAAGTACCTAATTTGCTAAACGGTTACACGTGTGATTTAAAAAATGTGGTCTTAGTTTCTTAAACTGAAACCCCTACCCTTTTAACATATTTTAACCTTTATTTACTGTCTGGGATAATGATTTTGTTCGAAATATTTCAAAATGCATTAATAATTAGATCTTATGATTAAATTTATCTCGGGTTTTGAGTGCAGTCAGATAGTAAAATACTCACCATTAAAATCTAACGACAACCAAAATTGATGATTCGTATATTTATTTTTTAAATTTTTTTTATCGCTAAACCTTTCGGATCTTGATAAAACAGTGTGAGAGAATAAACTATCAATATATTTAGTAAAACGGTGCAATAAAGGACATAAGGTCAAAACAAAGCCAGCTTTTTTTAATGGAATGACAGATTTCAATTACGATAAACCATTTTACTTTCAGATAATGTTTTTACTAAATCATTTTGATGGCTTACACACTGTAGTTTTAAAGTAGAAAGAGCGTTATTATGAACATTAAATAAGAAAATACGAATCGTAAATATAAAAAAAATGATTTAGTTGTACGGCTTAAAAGTTAAGAATGTCACATTTATTGTTAAGGAGAGGGGTCAAATTATTTTTAAAAAGTGTGTATTTTTCAGTGGCGTGCATTACTACTTGACCAAGGGTAGGCTGTAGATTTGTAAGGGGTGATAATCACCATTCACCTTGAAACCCCGAACGTCTTAGATCTACAAGGTTTATTACAAGTAAAAATATTAAATCATTGAAGAAGATAATATTAACACATCCCAAATGAACCACGAAACCGAAAAACAACAGAAATTAAAAAGATTTCAGTCGCATCTGGGACTCGAACCCAGGACCTCTACCTATCCGGGGTAACCGCTTAACCAACTAAGCTAATGAGACCAGTTCAATTTACGCCATTTACACCGCTATCATACTTCATGTTCAAGACTTGTTAATATTATCCTCCATTTTTATAAATCCCATATTATTGGCTGCTATCCTCATGATGATTGCAAAGTTTCATCCAGAACTCAATTATAATCTGGATAGAGTCTCGGATATACCTACCCGATTTTTATTTATATGAGACATCTATTGACTTATTTTACAAGTCTGGAAAGAAATATTCAATTTATTTTATATAGCTTATTGAAGTTTGTAAACCTCATTGTCATATTTTAATAATTGAAGAAGATAATATTAACATTTTTCGGTTTCGTGGTTCATTTGGGATGTGTTAATATTATCTTCTTCGATGATTAAAATATTACAATGAGGTTTACAAACTTCAATAAGCTATAAAAAAAAAAATATAAAAAAAAATATATATTAAAACTCTACGATACGTAGAAAAACACACGATATTAACACAACGCCCTTGGGGTGATTTTTTGTGAAAATGGCAGTATCCAAATTATCTAATTATTATTAATGCAATTAGAGTTTCTCAATTGTTGTTCATAGTTTATCATTTTTATTGCCTGTTAGATTATCTTCAATAGGCTACCATGTTGACACGTCGGTTCTCGTTCGATCACCGAAATTGAGCAACATCGGGCGCGGTCGGTATTTGGATAGGTGACCGCTTGGGAACGCCGCGTGCCGTTGGGCATATTTTTACCCTACATCAGCATAAAGGTGACATACGCGCCTAATAACATAGTTTAAAAAATTATTATTATAATACGGAAAGTAAAAAAATATGTCAAAACCAATCTTTTTCATTACAAACCTCGAATCACAATTAATTTGATGGCATAATTTTGTATCATCCAAATAAAAAAATAAAATTATAATTGACTAATTATATTATCCACACTAAACTTGTATTATTCATTATCGACATTATTAGTATATTATTATTATTAATCACGTTCCAAAGGATCTATCCGCTAATTGGAAGTTGGAAGGATTCGCTTTGAAATATTTCCACAGATGTCATTCACCATTGGCAAAAAACGAACAATTTATGAACATTATAAAAACAGAGTTACGATAATGATTGCAAGGTTATTTCAATATTACCTTTTTTTGTGCATAAATACTTGCACTAATACTCCGAGTAATCCAGCTTTTGTAAACGAAAACAGTTGAAAAGAGTGTAATATTTGCCGATATAAAGTTCATTTTTCAGATTTCGCTGTTTGTGCGATGTGTCCTATCAGATAAAGTTACAAAAATAATAATACCTTGAGGAAGATATTTTTTTTAACATGAATAGAACCGGGTCAAGTTGAAATTGAAGAGATGAAAATAATTGTCAAAATAGATTTTATTATCATGGATCGGTGTACATACCTAAAAAACTCTTAAAAAAATATTTTTATGAATTCTTTGCGTTGTTTTTTTGTTAAAATTTTTATTTATTTATACTGTCCATTTTCTTAATGAAAACACATCTTTTCAGCCTTTGTGGACTACAAGCTACAAGTATTTCTATGTATGTTTATGATTAGTGGTACATTTAGCGATCTTTTGTAACATTTTTACTAATAACAAGACAAAGAACAACGTCGGTTACCCACAGTAGGTACACATTCTATGTTACAGTGTAAAAAGTCGTACCTATCTGTACAACAGAAATATTTCACTTCTACCTTTAAGTTGACCTTGCGACCTTTAAGTTGACCTAACTATTAAATGGTATCGTCAGTCGTGGGACAACATTATTTGCCTGTACCTTGATGTAGATTCAGAAATGTAGATTATAGAAAAACGAGGAAAGGGCCAATACGTAAATCATAAAAAATCAACAACCGACCTTTCACTTCCGAGGTAAGGAATTAAAACATTAGTTCAAGAATTTATTCGCTCGGTTAAAAGAGTTTATGTTTCTTCTTATTATTATTTCATAGGTAGTAGAATTTCCTCTGGGAGAATCAATCGAGCGGGCAAGCGGGCGACCCAGATATAGTTTTTTTTTCACAGATGAACAAAAGACGAAGGTTTGTCTTATTACGTGTCTTCGCTTTATTCAAACTCTTTGAAAACGGAAAGACGTTTTTCTCAAAAAAATATATGGTTTTACAACTACAGTATCGTACAACTAATTTTTTTCGATTTTAACACCAAATCAAAGCGTTTTTTTTTTAACTGTGAATTTGTTTCTTTAAATAATACATGATAAATTTGTTTTTTTTCCTATTGGAGAATATCTAAAGACGAAAAATAAGTAAAAAGTGCAAATTTTAAAAACCAGCGCTCTAATTTTCCTTTACTCGTAAAAAAAATGTTCGAATCTTAAGAGAAGTTATTTATAACTATTCATTACGAAAGATGTTAAGGTAATTTGGAAGTCACCTCTGGGCTGGAGCTACCACATACTTGAAAAACCTGCTAGATTCTATGCAAAGGAGGGCGGTTCGTCTGATTGACAATCTGTTATTAACAGACCGATTGCCATCTACAATGCACAGACGCAGTGTAGGTATTCTGAGTCTGTTCTACAGACATTACAATGGAGTCTGCTTGAATGAGCTGGCAGCGTTGATGCCCTCCACGCCGGTGCACTCCACGGATACGAGCGGAACATCCGTTCACAGTTGATGTTGGCTTCATGGTAACGGGTCGTTTCGCCGACTCGTTTTTGTGTAAATTGGCTCGTATATGGAACGAGCTACCGACACATGTCTTTTCTCCTACGTTTAATCCAGGCATCTTCAAGGCTCCCCTTAATAAATCCATTCCTACAGCCCCCTCCTTAACCCGCCTCACAACGTTGCCCAACCGGGGAGCGATATAGTACCCCTGTGCGTGCTCCGTACAAACGGTGGCACTCTTGTGAGGTGTCACATAAAAATAATAATAATAAAATAAACAAAAAAGTACAACGAAATAAGGCCTAGAGGCACAGCCCATATAGGTACCTCGCTTAGTATAAAAATGTCAGGATTCGAACATGCGACTTGGACGTGAATTGCTTAGGCCAGCAAGCAGGGATGACGAATGAGGCAGCCTTACTAAATTATGTGTGTCAAATGTTGGATTTATGCGAACATTTTCTATTAAAACATCACATTTTTCTGACAATCTTCTTATCCACATAAAATGATAATACACGGCCTTCGTCTGTAAATAAAATTCCAGTGTCTGGAATTCCAGTAATAATTATCGCCAACCATCTCTCATCTACAATATAAAATCAGATACGGACAGGGTGAAGAGGAAGAGAGAATGAGAACATAACTACACATTCATTTCCTTCCCATTATTTCATAGTCCCCATAAATCAAGTAATTCACCAGTCTACTTGAAAAGAATTGAAAAAAGGAGCTCACCAATATGATCAAGCAAAATAATCAACACGCATGATAAAATTAACTTTTTGCGATCAGCCTGTATGCTCGCGATATCACTGATGATATGTTTACAAGCAATGAGTAAAAGTTTATTTATTATTATCAGTAATACAAAATGTGGCAGTGTAACCCGAGTGAAGCTTTTTACTAAGTCTCATTTAAAATATTAGTAAGTATTTTAAAAGCTTAGGAAGTGCCTTTGATCGTGTTGATCGTGACACGGGCTCGTGACTTTATTTCCTCGCGCATCACCACAGAACCGGTGAGCAAACCTTCCTCTTCTATTTCGTTTTCCTTCTCTCCTGTCTCTAACATCTTCTAGTGGTTTGTAGTTGATGGCTTACAGCATCTCACAATGGGCAGACTCTCGAAATATCAACTGAAATGAACGTTTCGTACATTGTGGTGTTACAATATTCATATGGTCAATTTTAAGCTTTCGAACTTAATTAGTTATGTACAGTTGTAGCGGGCGAAATGATCACATCTTCCCGATTTTTTTACCATCTTTTGGGATACTTGTTAAATTATTTTCATAATTAATAATAAATATTTTTCATAATATATATAAAAACTTCATTCATTCTAATTCGTGTGATGGAAATGTTAAACAAATTCTTTCTATTATTATTTCATTAGTAACAAATGACAATGAAAGCAAACAAGGAAAATTGAAGTGGGCATGATAACTTGAGAACTATTCATCTGAAATCAGAATTTCAATAAAAAAAAATCGTTGGTATGTCGCATTGTCTAAATTGTCAAAATTAAAAAAAAAAAATGAAATTGCGAAAGTTTTAACACAAACTTTATTTTTTCAAGGTGTTAAATCTTCCTTCATATTGATAATCCTTCGTTAAACGACTAGCTGTTATCATAATAAATAAATATTATAAATTGGTATTGATCGGATTGATAGTTTTTTTAGTAATCGTGTCCACGGCAAAAGGCACTTTAAAAAAACACGCTTCTGAGATAATCGCATTTAAAGTTTCAAGTTTGTTCCTTTCATATTTAAAATTAATTTATTTGAACTTCCATCATTTCGGATCTAATGCTCCGATCATCATGAAATTTGGTGAAAGTATTCTTGAGATAATGTACTTAAAGACTATGTAATAAAACGATATAAACAATTCCGACCATCACAACTATAAATAATGCCTTAAAGTCGCAGGCAAGCAATAATTAAAATTGCAATTGGAGCCTCTACTCTACACATAATCATAAAAATATCGGAAAAGTTTATAGACTAACACATAATTAGTTAATAAATTAATTAAAAATTACTTTGTAATCACCACTTTATTAATATGTACATATCAACATGTTTCGAAAGCGAAGCTTTCCTCATCGGGAATATATAGAATAATAAAAATAATAATGTCAAGAATAAACAAATGATAAACACATAACACAATAATGTAAGAATAGAAAAATTATAAATATAGACAAAAATTGATTAAAGTATGTAAGTAATCAATCAAAATTGTTAATTAAATACAGGACAAAATGTTAGCATTAATTTCTTAGACTTAAACATTTCTATTATTAATAATAAATTTTAATTTAATATATATCGTAAAGATACTTATACAGACATCGTTATACATAATACTTTTAATCTTCCTTTTTCTCAAAAATTATCAGTTTTTCATCTTTAGTAGATTAGTTAATGTGTCCATATCAGTAATTATTTTAACGAAGAATTGAATATAATAAAATGTAATTAGTTAATTAATTACCTGATCGCTCAGTTTTGCTGAGGTGGATACTTGGCGTGTTGTGTTACCTTTCTTTTACTTACTTAACTTATTAAATTCCCTTAGCATAGCCACAAATTAAACACCTACTACTGTCCGTGTCCTGATATGTTAACCAAATATTGGTTTATTCTAACAATTGTAAATAAATTGTGGATACATGTGCCCACCGGGCGTTGCTTTGAAAATCAGCATTTTTTTTTGTTATGTTATTGGCTTTCACCCATTAAGGGCGATCTCGGCCATGTATAATCAGTTAGATTTTAATTGTACAGATTGTTCTTAAAATTAGTTACTTTTAAACAAGATATAATATTTGGGCAAATAAAATTGAAGCAGATAAGTTAGATAAGTTAGATAAGTTAAACAGTGTAAATTTATGTGTTTTTAATCCCCAATGACTTAAATTTTAATGCCATTTTTATAAATGTATTTTGCTAATAAATTGTTAATTTGGGGGAGTTGAGACTTAGAAGGCAGGGAATACTGGTAGGGAGATCAATTTTAAGTTTTACCAATTCATGCATAAAATTTGGAAATTGGTCACTGATAGGACATTCAAAGAAATTATGGTCCAGAGTGTCCTCTGACCCACAATCACAGTAAGGCGAGCTGAGCGAGTATTAAAAATGCAGCACATTATGATAGCTATGTACAAGTATATACATGAAATAAAAGATAAAATAGCTGAAGAAAACAATAACAATAATTTTATTTTCTGTTAATTCGTTTATTTCATATCGTCATTAACGGGGAAATACCCATGTGGTTGTCCTTTGGTTAAATACCCATGTGTAAAATCACATAAAATGCGATTTGTGCTTTAAATTGTAAGATTTTTATTTGAGAACTTATTAAATTGCAATTAAAACTGCAACGCGTATTTTTTTCATATTTTAAATATCAAACCTTTTAAAAATCAGTTTCTAGTTAATCCTGAATAATTAAAATTTGATGAGATCTCTGAGACGAATGTGTGGTAAAATCATGTATGATCGAGTGAAATATGTTGAGATTCGTAAAGATTGCAATGCTAATGTAAGCGTAGAGCAAAGATTAAGACAGGAAAGCTTAGATGGTTTGGGCATGTAGAGCGAATGAACGAAGAGAGGAGTGTAAGGAGAATATATGACGCGAATGTGAATGGAAGAAGAAGCCGGGGACGTCCGAGGAAGATATGGCACTATCAAGTGAATCAAATACTCGAGTCGGGCCATGTCAGAAGTCGGAATAACAGAAGAGAATGTATGAGGCGTTATATGAATGTGAATTAAGCGAGACGTGTATGCCAATATCGAGTTGTTTGGCAGTCCGTCCTCTCTGCCTACCCCTGCGGGGAAATGGCGTGATGGTTATTTAGTTAGTTATAAAAAAATTTGACACATATTTTCCCGTTGATGGGGATATTTTTATAGGAAATAATTGTGATTATTATTTATTGTGTTCAAGTTTAATTTGAAGAACTTCATTTTTATGAAAAGCTTTAAAAATATAATTATAACTTTTATTATTCATATAATTTCTTCAAAAGATTGGTATTCCCTTTATGGCGTCATTATAAATAAATGAATTAAAAATTACTTTGTAATTTAATTTAGATTTTACATTTCCTCATATAGTAATCCATATATTTCTGATGAGGAAAGCATCGCTTTCGAAACATGTTGATATTTATATATTAAAAACAGTGGTGCAAACAAATTAATTCTTATTAATTTAATAATAATGACGCCACAAAATAACATCAAATCTTTTGAAGAAATGAATAATAATATTTGTTCTTAAATTTTTTTAAACTTAAAAAAAATGTTATTATTACCTTCTTCAGTTTTTTAATGTTACAATGAGATTTATAATATTCAATGATTTATTCTGAATAAATTGGACAACATAATTTTTAATACACAGAATAGGACTGTTATAAGTAATAAGCAGGTATCGTAGATAAAAACATTCAGAAAAACACAAGTGAATTAGTTATGTCACCTGATTTAAATTTACCCAAATGCACATTGAAACCATCGAATTCGCTAAAAGTTTGTTACCAATAATAATCGAAGCGAGTTATAATTAATTTACATCTGCAGTGATTAATTATAATATTATTGTATGGTTTTGACCATCAAAACTATTTGGACTTTACTTTGATACTTCAGGAAATATCGGTGGTTATATCCATTTAAATCATGACTCCGAAATCGTGCTTATTGACAACGAATACCTGCGTTTGAGCAAAAATTTAACTTGGAAAACGCCCCGATTGATTGGCGACAGCGGTTATTGATGTAACTATTTTTCATGGCAAAATCAAAATGAACATTTAATAAAATACATTTTTTTTTTAATAAAATGCATTAATGCAATAGTTATTTTGACATGGACCCATAATGGTCATCTGTAACTTAGTGAAACTATTATAATTTACCAGTGAAAATGCTTGATTCTCTTTGAAATTCTATTTTTTCAATAATATGACAATTATATACATTGCTCAATGCGCATACATATGGCATCACTTCTATAAGATGTAGATCACCACTTCTCACACCTACAAACGCACTCCAACATATACACACACTACACAAGTCACTTGATAAATATATGTATAAATAATACATTACAAGGAAACACATCGTAGGTGCCCACTAATTAATTTTAATTTCTGGAAATTTTTCTCACTGTAACCAACGTACTGTTTTGTTTCTATAATAAAAACAAACGTATATATTACGTTTCATCTACCATGGTACTGTGCCATTCGCATAATAGGGAGGTGTCGAGACGCCCGCCGTTTAATGTTGCCGCCTATTTGGTATTGCCCCCCCACATCGTTGTGATCTAATAATTTAACTTAAGGTAGTAATTGTCTTTCAAATACGGTACCACAGCAATTCGCTCACAGAGCAGCCTTTTACATTTGTGCCAGCTTAATTGGGTCTACACCCCCTTCTAGAAGTTTAAGGTTAGTCATACAAGACACCAGTCAAGAGGTCTCTTCAATTTGAAACAATTACATCTACGCATTAAGGGAACTGATTTTATGATATGTGGCCCCTCCAGGGTTAAGGCCAGCCTGGGGACGGTTGTGAAGGGGGGTAAGGGGCCCAGAGGCAGGGGGCCCAGCTGATGTGAAAGGCGCAGTCATTACGGCCGGGGCTTGCGGTCGTTATATCATTAAGTTCTCAATGGGAATAGTCTCTCTCTCGCTAGGCAAGGACGTCTTGTGATGAAAGCTACTTTTTTTACGTCCACGCCGCTCGAATCATTATCGTGTTGGATTATTGAAATGCGGGATGGTGAAAATGATGTTAACTATTAAAAACTGTAAAAATCAGGTTAATAAAAAAATATATATTACGGCAAGAATATTGCAAGAATGGAAGACAGCCAGCCAACAAAGAGGTACCTATATGATTGATACCTAATTGTTAGAAAATCTAAACGTAAAATGGTTGGATGGTAAGGAGACAAACACTGAGTTCTTGGCCATAAAGAACTGAAGGTAGTCAGCAGCACATCAGGCTACCAAATAGGTTCCGCATACATGACACAATAGTTTTGGGAGACTTAAGGGGAACGGCTGCGGTGCCTGTTTCATTCAAAACTGAATTTTGGATTTGAGGCCAAAATACCCATCCAAACGGAATGATCTATTTTTTATTTTTAATTAAAGGTTTAGTAAATATCTAGTACGGATGAGAAGTATTTTATTTATTTTTGTTTTAATTTTTTAAGTATGTGCTTTTAAAAAAAAAAAATCTTAATTTTAGAGGCAGCTTAGAAAATTATTTGCGGGTATATCGTACTTTGAAAAAAAATATATCACATTTGCAATGTAAGTATGATTACATAAATAAAAATAAAACATAAAAAAAAAGGTTTTTTCGGGTCGATATTTTAAATTCTTTATGGCAAATTTATGTTCCACCGTAAATTGGTCGTTTTTAATTTAATTTAAAGTCCACCATAATGCTTATTTTAATATTTTAAAAATAAAATAAATTTCATTATATTTTCAAAGCAGATGGCTTAAAACTTTTTGAAATCACCGTTAGCCCCTAAATAATTGTTAAAGATGCCTCTAAAATCGCGAAAAATCTATTCCTTTAATGGGCGATATTTCATAAGGTAAAACAAAAATAAATAAAATACTTCTCACCCGTACTAGATATTTACTAAACCTTTAATTAAAAGAATAGATCATTCCGTTTCGATTGGTATTTTGGCCTCCAATCCAAAATTCAGTTTTGTATAAAACAGGCACCGCAGCCGTTCCCCTTAAGGTGACTGAATAGTGTGGAGGCATACACCGCATCCTTAGCCATAGAGAACTGGGGATAAACAGGCAGCAGTGAAGGCATTTACTGAAGGCGGCCAGGACTTTCAAATGATTGTAGTGCAGATGATGATGTTGACAAAAAAATCTTTTGTTTAGTTGAACCTCAATACCGAAAGATTAATATGTTTAATTTGATTCCATAATTAAAATATACTATTATTGTAAGAAATTGATTCTGCTTTAATTAATAAACAGGCCTTGATTTTTTCTTTTGGATTATCATTATAACATTGCTTTATTTGATGCATACCTAATTTAGTTACTTGATGTACTTTTATTTCTATTAATTTAATTTATTCACTACTGTCGCTAGTCGGCGGTGCTCCGCAACTCAAACACGAGAAATCTTTCTCTATTGAGTTGGGCATTTTTTGTAAAATAAATTTATACTTTTTTGTAATTAGCTATTATATCTGTACTATTAAATATTCTATATGTATTTATATTAAATAAATAAAATAAAAAAATTTAATACGGTATAATTTATTTTTGTTCGTTCTTCTATGCTATGTGGATAAATCATGAAAACAGGGATTTAAAAAAAAATATAGTTACTAATATCTAATGACTATCATCGTAAGTAAGTACTGTATGAGTAATGTAATAAACAGCTTAAATATCATAAAATTCGGTTTCTCTACACAACTTTTTCCCTTACACAAGATGTTACGTTCAAGTATTATTTCCATTACCTTATTACGTAATATCGAGACCTACTCGATACGAAAGCGATGAAAGGGTACGAGAATTATTGAATTTCATTCGGTCGATTAGTTTTTACTGTTTTTTGGATTTATCAAAAACTCTCGAACGGCGGGCTCTGGCAAACTTGAAAAAAAACAGCTTTTTTTCTAATTTCTCATTCGATGGAACCAATTTCAGTTGAGTTATGGAAAAACATGAATTTAGGCACCATATATTTCTTCTAATTTTTCCAATTATTTAATTTAAAAAAATAATAATTGGGCATTGCAAGGAAAAAAATGTTTTTTTCAGTTAGGCGCTTTTTGGTATATATGTCCAGAGTTGGGTTATATTGTGAGATTCGTGAAATGTGATATAACACGGCCTCTAGACATTTTTCATGATTACTGACTCTCACTAACATACCTATCTTGAATCATTAACCATTGCGGAGACAGGGTTGGTTTGGTTGGTTTTTGAAATAGTCGCACGTGCCTTAGCCAAGAAAGTTAATTAAAATATTGATTGGAGATTAGAAAATATTTTTTATTAAAATACGTGTCAATAGAACATAATATAATACATATATCAAACTAGCTCTCTCATTTTTATACAACTACATACCCAATACAACAAAAATGGATTCGTCAAATGATCCAGGAAAATTTATGTTAAAAAGTGATTCTGTTCGGGAATTCAGAAAAGATGAAGCATCATTCAATTCTCTTTGGTTCCAAACTCCTTGCTGAATTTACATTCATACATACGAGTTCTCTTCTAGTAATCATCTGGAGATGAAAACATCCATTATTAAGTGCAAAAGCTACTGTAAGAAATTTCATCTAACTAATAATTATAATTCTATAATAAGTAAGTAATAGTGAGTACTGTCTTCAGAAAGAACATTATTTCCTAGACTTCACAAATCTGAATAATAAATGTTTCCAACAAAAGCTCGTCTTGTGAGTTCCTAGGATGGAGATGGACATTAATTTAAAATGACCGTAGAATATCATTTGACTGTAACAAAACAGTGACCATTCCCCCGCCGTAATGACGGGGCTTTAACAAAGAAGATCGTGAATTTCATGTCGTTCCATAATAGTATTGCCTACTATGGAATACCTAAGAATTATAAGCGTCCAGTAGATACGCACATATAAACTATTGTATATCTTAAAACGGATTTCCTAATGTGAATTTGGTATTTGCATTGAACGTACTTCCAACAATTTTCGGAAACTTGACCTTTAAATGGGTAAAGGCATTTTCGTGCTTTTAAATCCGTTTTCTTATGCGCAGTGGACTAGAATCAGAAATCTTTGTTGTCATATCTTTATAAATAATTCTTGTTCTCTAAAAGCTGGAAAGAGTTTGTTTTTATTAATTAATCAATTTATTATTTCCTTTACCCTTCAACGGTTTTCTTACCCATCGATTTAATTTTTAAATAAGTTTCTAATCGAATTAGAATTAGGATTAAGAAGAGATACACTTTTAAGGAGGAAGGCATTTTTATACATTATCGATAACTGGATACTTTATTAGAATAGGAGAACCAAAATATATGATTCTATATCTATATCTAAAGATTTCACTGGTGCAACGTACTTTTTTAAAGGGTCGGAAGAAATTAACTATTTTTTTATGTGTATAATTGCTTTTTTGTAATACTGTACCTAATCACTTCTTTGAATTGAAAAGAATTAGTGGACATATTTAGTTCTCCGATAGCATTGGGCTAATAGTACATATTGCAATATTCAGGGCATTCGATGCTTCTCTCTGTGAGGATAGAAAACCTATATTTCAAGTGAATATACCTGAAAGGTTTCACAGAATAATGAATAGACATATTTAACTATTTACTGTATTATTTCGTCGTCATTATAATAATACTTCATTACACTATTATTTTTATGGCGTATTGCCTTCACGTTGTTATTCATTGCTCGATGTAGTCCAGTCAAAACAAATTGATGGATAATATTTATTCAGACGTATTTCTGCATCATTTATTATCGTACGCAGAACAATAGGCAGATGAAAATTACACGTTATTTTTACCGCTTGTTGAAGCTATGTATTATTTTCGCACAGTGGCGTGCCTCGCAATTTCCTTTGAAGATAATTGATTTCGTTTAGATTTATTTACGCTTCTTCAACAATGGGATATTTGAGAATATGTTATATAGTTAGTACGATGAAAATGTGCAATATGATATCTCTGGGATTTTCAGTGAGCATTTATAATTCATTAAATACTTAAAAATGTACTTTGTTTACACCACTTTTACAAAAATAAATAAATATCTCTACATTTTTCGGTAGCAATGCTATCATCCTCAGAAATATATGAATACTAATTAATAATGACGCCACAAAGTTACCAATCGTTTGAAGAAATTATTTATAATTCACGTTGCCTCCAGAAAATCATAGTTAATAATTTTTGTTAAAGTTTTACTGATATTTTAATGGTTTCTACGTAGTATAAATGGTGAAATCACTTTTTAAATAAATGAGCCACTTTTATTACTCAATAAATATTTTATTCTGAAATCCAGTGATTTTTTCTTAACAACAGAAATATTTTAAAGATATAAAAAAACCCTAGTTATTTACATTCCTTTGTAATTTTTTTGAAGATGTTATTCATGTTTCTGTAAAGATATCTTACCTTAATTGAAACGTTTTTTAGGTCTCTTTTTTAAGACGAATTATTTACAAAATTTAGCAATTTAAAAAAAAACTTATTCTTCAAGTTTGTATATGCTGATCTTTCCTTATTTGAAAGGTTTTTTATTTATTTATCTTCTTTATATTTGTTTTCACTGTGCAGTTTCACTATATCTGTAAAACACTAATTATTTACATACTTTTGTAAATTAAATTGTTATTCATGTTTATGAAACTCTTGCACTTTTTTCCTGAGTTGAATTATTTTTATTTTAGTATTTTTTTCGCTATGGAGTTTATTATATGATAACAAGCACTCTTTTTCTAAACACAAGCCACAGCTTTCATTAGGAAATAATATATTGTTATGTAACGAAAGGTTGACCCTGAGATGAGTTCTAGCTACTCGTCTTGGCAAATAAGCCTGGCAAGCAACCACATCATTTCCATCCATAAATTAACCAATCAGGCGATTCGAGCGCCCAATTAAACCAATCAGATCAAAAATTAACAAAACAGGAGCAAGCGACGCGAGCGCCCACGGCGGTTTGGGACCGCTCCTTGCTGCGTTTGACACACTTCCCGTCTGGAACCTGAAGAGATAACTGCGTCTCTGAAAAAGAGGCGGCCATTTTTGTTATTATTTATTTACGAGCAAGTACAATGCAGGCGGGCTGACACCCGCAGCTAGACTTGCCTCTTGCCGTCAAAACACTCAACATGGTGCCTTACTAAATATAAACAACCCATTAAACTCAGTGTGAAGATGTCCGGCCTTGGCGTCATCACCAGCCCCCCCACCATTAAACCAGAACATCATGTAAGCTGAATTCCCATCTGCCCATAATGTGTTGATTTAATCCCTTGTTTCATCTGCATAACTCGGTTAGAGATTCCAATCAGAAAGAGAGAGAGAGATTACAATAGAATCCTACCTAGATTAAGACCCCTTTTTTTACTGTCTACACGATTATTCTTAACCCATCATGTCTGTCTGAGTTGCAATAAACACCGAGTTTGAAAACACTTCCCTGTACTAATTTAACGTAGAAATAGAAACGCCCTCAACCCAATTATAAGATTGCGATCGATTCGCGACCCTGGATGATAAGAAGTTGATGTCCCCTGCCGATCTGAGCTAGGCTAATATCCGGAGCAGACTTCAACGTCGAGGAAACCACCTCCAGGGTAAGTCCTGCGTATTGTAATTGTCTCTCATAACTTCCCCTGTAACCCAACCTTCCTCTTCCCCGTTTCCCCTCTCCCTGACACTCCCAGTTTACACCACACTGGCTTTCCAACTTAGGGGCTTTCCTCCAACCTAACCTTCCCCATCCCCTTCCCCTCTTTACACAACAATATATTGTATAAAATTGTTTATTGCACAATTCTGTTGTTCATGTAATAAATACTCTACCAAATGAAGTTTAAAAAATAAAAAATATGTATTATGATTATTTGAGAAAGACCCCTTTTTAAATGATTATTACGATTTGGTTTTAAAAATATGTTACCTATTATTATTAGAATGACTCAATGGTCAGTTTTTCCGAATGTATTCCAAATTTGCTATATTCTCCATATATTTCAATTAAAACATCATAGCCTTGTGTCCATCATTTTGTACACAATTTTTGATCAACAGAAGCACAACCGATGCTCATTCTACATTCGTTAGGGGATGTCTATATACGTCGCTTTGATCCTCTATGCAATCTTTTCCGGCCTGCTACAACAATCGTTGTTTTCAATATGCGTTTCGTTGACTATTTTACGTTCCCGGCCCTTCTCTCGTTGGCACGCCACTGTCATTTACGATTATTACCAGTACTCTTATTTACCACAAACCCGGCACCCACTGTCTTCCCATGAGAGCACCGAGCACCGTGCTCCGAGCAGACAGATTGTTATCCCAGCCGCCCGGGCCCGGCTCGATCTCACGCCAGCTAAGATGAGGGCCGTTGACGTCACAACCGCCAATAAATCACTGTGATAACTTCAGTCCTCACGCACTACTCACCTACATACATGACTGGGCCCACTCGATACTAATGCGTAAATAACGCGTCAGCGTGCAACTCGGTGTGCATTTACCACAAAACCATAATTAAATTGTGTTGTGTGTTTTTAATTTATCTCGCATGACACCCGTTGTGGTTATGCAGAATTCATTAATATGATTATCATTTATTTACTAATTTAGTAGTGTCAACTGAAACACTTATTTTTAATAATTACTTTGGTGTTAATTTATTCTCGTATATGAACACATCCTTCAATACGATTATAGTCGGTATATTGAAATGGGTGTATCCAATTCACTAGTTAGTAAACTAAATAGTGAATGGATGGCATATCTTTTGAACTTTTTCTCAGTAGAATTAAATACGTCCAGCTGAATCTTGCAGATTGGTCTTATAACTATCTCATCATTTCATTTCGTCACAGAAACTCTGCATCAAATGACATCTTCCTGCGAGATGTATGAATCTTGTAGTCCATACCTTTGGCCTTATTGCTCTCGGGGAATCCAGCAGTATGAAGAAAATCGTGGTGACCGGTGGAATATAGGAAAAATGCATGATGATAGTATAAAACTGTAACAGATATTATCACATCAAAGACCTTGACAATAGTAGTAAGTTGCAATGGTTAGACTCTACAAATCTGACATTATTAATCATTCTCAAATATGATAACCAGGATTCAGATACATACCTCTTTAAAAAGAACCACTTTATATCGATCAACGTATAAAATCAACTACGAGATCATTGTCCTAATGTCTAAACCAATTTGTTTCCGGTCAAGAAGAATCTTCGGAGAGTTTATTTTATAATTGTATCCTAACTGATATTCCGCAAGATCTGCAATGACACAAGATAAATAATCACTCTAGACTCCTCTGCAATGTACTGAACATAACATTTGACATATAATTAGTTATAAGACATACAAGGGTCACCATTTGTAGAACGTGTGAACAGACGCTGAGTGCTTTGCACCTACAAGTTCATGATCTCATTACAAAATCCTATATAATAAAGACAACAGCCGTGAAGCATTGAACTATAATCTCAATTAACAAACTGCCATATCGTAAAATACTAAAAGGCCATTCAAAAAACTTTTTTCGTGAGATAGCATCTAACATCTAACTGGATCGTTAGATGCTAAATTCATTTAATAGCTACCTATACATTTTGTTTTTAAGCTAAAATTTATCATGATTGGAAGGTCTTCCCGAGTCTCCCCTTACTGTACATACTCCCGGGGCAGTAATTTTGAGTTAGGTTAGTATATAGGTTTTGAGAAACCGAGTAAAAATCACAACACCAAAACTGATATCCTTGCATAATATTTACTTCAGCAAGCTGATGAACAACTTCTTTCACAACCCATCAACAATGCAACACCCGCACTTAGCATTGCCTAAATATTGAATGCACAGATCTACTTCAAAATCGCAACTCATCCAATAAAAATGCAGATAAGTAATAAAATATCTTCAGAATGCGAGTATCGGTAACAAAAAATTTCTAGGTACCTAATAAAAGTAATTCCTAGGTATATAAATATTTTTTCTATACATTGCCGCCCAAAACTTCATATATCAAACAAACAAAAAACATGCAAAATTGTTTACGGAATGAACAACAATCAACTCAGATGTTGATAATCAACATATAATAATTATACAATTTTTTTTTATAACTTATTGAAGTTTATAAACCTCATTGTAATATTTAATCATTGAAGAAGATAATTTTTTTTTTTTTTTACAGTAACTCCACACAGGAGACCAAGGAGGAAATAATTTCCCTCAAGGCCTATATCATCTTTGGGGATTCTGTGTGGAGGGTCTTTTAGAGGATAGGAAGGAGTGAACTTGGGTCTTGAAGAGACCCATGTTATAGGATGGAGGAAACACAGAGGCCGGCAGATCATTCCACAGCCGAGCTGTTGAACACAAGAACGAGTCGTAGAAGCGGCCCGTTCTCATGTGACAAATGTCAACCGTGTGCAAATGATGGGCGCGCGTTTGGCGTGTTTCCCGACTATACACCGGTGCCGAAGGGATCAATGACGCTAGTTCCTCGGAGCATCTTCCATTAAAATACCGGTAGAACAAGGACAGCATTCCCACCCGACGTCTGTGCTCCAAAGATTGCAACCCATTTGTTAAGATAGGCGAATCTATCAAACGGACCGCCCGTTTCTGCACCGAGTCAAGGTTTTTTTTCAGATATTTTGGGACTCCCGACCAGAGGTGGCTGCCAAATTCTACAATGGGGCGCACTTGCGATTTGTACAGGGTCAGCAGTTGTGTACTATAAAGTATCTGCGGGCTCTGTGCAATACGCCCAGTTTCTGAGAGGCTAACTTTACTCGGGTTTCGATGGAGCCCCCATACCTGAGCTGATCACTTAAGGTTACACCAAGCATATCAATGGAGGGCTTGTTGGGAAGATTGCTTCCATTAAAGGAGACTAGATTGTCATTTCGATCTCTTTTAGACGTAATCAGACATGATTGGGTCTTTGAAACATTAAATTCGATGAGGTTATTCTTACCCCAAAAGGAGACCGTTTCGAGGTAACCGTCCATTCTCTGCTTCAAAGCCCTTCGAGCCGTTGGAGTTTGTGTACCCTTTGGGGGCTTGTCAAACAAAAAGCAATTATGGACTGTACTGTCATCCGCGTAACAATGGATTGGTGCACATGTCAAGAGGTCATTGATGTGCAACAAAAACAATGTCGGAGATAGAACCGATCCTTGTGGGACGCCAACATTTATTGAATGCGAGGAAGAGATGAAACCATCAGCAACCGTCTGAATCGATCTCTCCCTCAAAAAGTCGGCAATCCACGTACACAAGGAAACAGGAAGTCCGTAAGAAGGCAGTTTGTTGACAAGTCCTCGGTGCCAAACCCGGTCAAAGGCCTTAGAAATGTCCAGTGAGACCGTTTGAATCTCACCATAACGTTCCAGGCACCGTCCCAAACATGCGTCACATACGCGAGAAGATCACCGCACGAGCGGTTCCGCCGGAATCCGTACTGGCGGTCGTTAATGATTTTGTTCTTCTCGAGGTTTGTAAGCAGTTTGTCGTTGATCACACGTTCGATCACCTTGGACAGAACTGATGTGATCGCTATGGGGCGGTAGTTGGCCGGGTTGGAGCGGTCACCTTTCTTAGGTATGGGATGAATGACCGCTTTTTTCCAACCAGAGGGCACAGAGCCACATTTCAGGGACATTTTAAAGAGCTTTGTTAAAACTGGAGCGATTTCTGCAGCACACCTCTGCAATACCAGGGCAGGTATTCCGTCAGGCCCACTAGCTTTATTAACATCGAGCCCCCGTAAGACAAGGAGTACATCCCGATGCCGTATCCTCAGCTTTTTCATATAGAAGCCGCAGTGAGGAACCGACGGCGGGAATTTGGAATATTATTATCATTATATCATTATATCATATTATTATATCATTTGGAATATTAACACATTCCAAATGAACCACGAAACCGAAAAAACAACAGAAAAATATTTCTTTCAAAACTTGTAAAATAAGTCAATAGATGTCTCATATGAATAAAAATCGAGTAGGTATATCCGAGACTCCATTCCGATTGCAATTGTGTTCGGGTAGAACTTT
This sequence comes from Halesus radiatus, assembly GCA_022606495.2. Lineage (NCBI taxonomy): Eukaryota > Metazoa > Arthropoda > Insecta > Trichoptera > Limnephilidae > Halesus > Halesus radiatus. Next base: position 17,806 of record JAHDVE020001084.1, on the reverse strand, counting down.
GCGATCATCATAAGGATAGCAGCTAATAATAAGGGATTTAAAAATGGAGGATAATATTAACAAGTCTTGAACTTGAAGTATGATATCGGTGTAGATGGCGTAAATTGAACTGGTCTCATTAGCTAAGTTGATTAAGCGGTTACCCCGGATAGGTAGAGGTCCTGGGTTCGAGTCCCAGATGCCACTGAAATCTTTTTATTTTCTGTTGTTTTTCGGTTTCGTGGTTCATTTGGGATGTGTTAATATTATCTTCTTCAATGATTAAACATTTTTTATTAATCGGGGGTCTACAAATTATTTTTTAACGATTGTAACTTTTTTTATGAAGGAAATACTTCAATAAATTTTAATACTAGAGTTAAGGAGCACCTAACGAGTTTTAGTAATAGTAATTATTCAGAATTTGCCAACCATGTTTTGGAAACAAATCATTCTTTTGACATAAATAAGGATTTACATACAATTGGTTTACAATTAGATAAATTTGATATTTTAAAAATAACAAAAGTGTTAATAGTCAATTAAATATTATTAATACTATATATACGAGAATATATAATTTTTAAATAGCTTTTTTTCACATTAATAACTCTATTTAGAAAATTATTAATATGAATTTAAATAATTACTATTATTTTCTTATTTATGTCTTGTTATTTTCTTGATTTTATTTATTTTATTTTATTTATATTAATGATAAAAAACTAATTACAATATTATTTTACTATTTAATATTTAATACTATTTTTTGATTATGTCAATAATTTTAACAATTTTAATTAATTACAAACATTCTTTCATCACTTATTGTTTATTTTTGATCATGTTTGTAATCTGTACATTCTCATATTATTATTTTCTGTGTTTATCATTTGTTTTACTTGTCAATATTTTTTAGTATACTGTCTACCCTGAAGGGTAAAGCTTCGCCTTAAAAAACGTGCTGATATTTAATACATTAAAAACAATGTTGTGAACAAAGTATTTCTTATTGATTTATTAATTTTATTTGCTGCAACTTGCTTCTTATTTCGCATGCGCTAGCTCTAGCTATAGCTAGTCATTAGAATCATTAGTTAACTAATAAACAATGAGGGATGTGACTAAAGATGCTGTGATCTGTTGGATCTTACCAGCGGATTTTCCTACCCAACTCGCTTGTTAACTAATAAGGGAATTTCAACAGATGTGGTAATTGCCTGACTTGTCTGTGAGTTACACCAGCAATTATTCATGCAGTTTTCTCGTTTTAGCGAGTAATTAAATCTATATACCTGTATATAAAAATCAATGAAAGTTTGTAACTTTGTTTGTTTGTCCTCGATAATCACTGGACCGGTTTCGCTGAAAATAGCACAGTTTGTTTTTATTAGTGCCGAGAAGGTTTAGAAAGTAGTTGAATGATATCCAATATGTAAAACTGTTGCTATAACGTTTTAAAATTAGTATTAAAAACATTAAATCCCCATGTTTTATTTAGATTAGCCCATAGATATAACACTCTGATTAGCCATAGATTGCATATTCAAAAGAAGAAAGTTTTTTGGGTAGAATATTTTAAAAATGAAAAACAAAGGTAAGGTAAGAGAAGTAAGGTACCTACTTAAGAACTTTATGGTTTAGATGCTCGTATATTTTGAAAAAATAAACGTTTGGAATGAAATAAAATATTCAAATGAATGTTTCTTTATTTGGAGATAGTTACTTTCGCTGTCAAATCACCCTAATAACAAGCAAGAATTCACAACTTCATAACTCTATTCCAAATCCCGAGCAAGGCGGTTACACATCAGCTAGTAAATCATATCACTAAATACTATACGTTTCATAAAATAGTAAATTCGTATGCACTTTTATAACTCTATGATTAACCTCAATTAATTATCCGGATGCAGTTAAGTTTTGTTATCATTATGTAATCAACCGTTATTTAAGTAAGTCGCTTGTTTTAAGGTTGTTTGGGTTTAGTGATGATTTCTGAGGGATTAAGTTTTATTGTTTAACTTATTTCATTGTAATTTCAAAGCCCCAACAATCGTTAAAAAAATGATAATGTCAAAATCAAACCTTTTTTTATACAATGTGAAAGTGCTATTTTTGACGATTGTACATCCATACATGTGCTAAACGAATGGAGCCGGCTGTCAGTCGCGGAATATTTTCAAGATGAAGATGCCACAGTTTCACCGACTCCAGGTGGTATCACATTTAGAAATGATCATATATTGTATATAATAGAGCTCTGTACTATGAAAAATAAGACCAGAAGCCTCCTCGAAACGTAATGAAAACAATCTAATAGTCAATAGATATAGGTGAAAAATATTAAGAAACACCAGGGAAAAATATAATATTTTTATAAACAATAATTATTAATCTAAAACACTCATCCAAATTGAAAAAAAAATCATCTATGCACAAAAATCTTGTCGTAAGTTTTTAAGAACTTTAGTTTATCAATTAATAAATATTTGACAAGTCAAAGCAATTTTCACCAATAAAATGTAGACATAATTTGTCTCGACGCCATCTATTTGAGGGATTTAGCCGTTACAAGGCTCTCTCATATTAATAAAGTTGGTTGTTTACAGGTGAAAATATAATAAAAACAGTAATTATTGAATGGAACACTAGTATATATTGATTAACTTGGCGGGTTTGCGATAAGCCGACGTAGCTCAACGGTAGAGCATCTGACAGGATATTAGAAGGGTGCGGGTTCGAGTCCTGCCGGCGACATTTATCTTTGCTCGGAAGGTTTTTTCAATTTGGATGAGTGTTTTAGATTAATAATTATTGTTTATAAAAATAATAATTGTTACCCTTTGCGCTATGCACAAAAATCTTGTCGTAAGTTTTTAAGAACTTTAGTTTATCAATTAATAAAAATATAATAATTTAAAAATTATATACAAATAAGATACAATAGCAAACGACTATTACATAATATGATTTCCAATGTGATGTGAGTAGGTAACACGTAACATCCTCTAATGGAAGATACTCTCATTATCGTCCTGGTGAAAGACCACCATTCAGAATTGAAACGTTGCTTGAAATGGCTTTTAGCCGTGTTTGGTGACCAAATCTGAATAGCCAGGTATTTCTCCTTTTCCCCACCTTCCTCTTCCTCTTCTCCTTCTCCTCCCAAATACCTTCAGCATCACAACAGTCCCCAATTGGGAATGCCATAGTATCACTGGCTCCAGACGTTTGGGAGCAGTTTGGGACTCCTGTGCGGAATTCATATAAATCAAAAAAATATGCAATTCAGAAATACGTAATTCTTATTTTCAGTTCACATAATTAATTTATGCCGCCAGCTATTCTATTCTTCCTAGCAGTTAATCAGTTTTCGATTCTCGGCCGCGGCAATTTTTATTAAAAAAATATTTCTTTAAAGTATGTTCAGATTTCCTACATTTAAAAATATACATATCTCACAAATCTTACAATTATAATATCCAGTGATTTTTCACTGGTCCATTGCATATAATAATATTTAATTATAAAATATGTAATATGTAACAATATCGCACAAAACAAATATAGATTTTTTTTAAACAACACATCACAACACCACTGACGTCATTCCACTCGCAGGGCCATTACGAAGCATGTGGAAAGATTAACAACTATCGTGACGTCATCTGATTTAAAATCGTACGGAACAAGGAAAAAATCGTATTTTTAATATTTATTCTACCATATTTAAAAAAAAAATCGTTTAAATTAGGCAGTGAATATTGAATGCAGGTATTTCTAAGTGATCTGGAGTTTCTCATTATCTTATTTGAGAAAGAAATAAAACCACGCTAAAATATTTGTCATCAGCGTGTCAGATAATCGCGTGGCTGATGATTGTGGTTTTTCAGCCGCATCGCCAATGGCATCATATTTTCAAGAAGGTCAATGACATATTACTTTACACTTACACCGGCCAAAATATATGGCGCTACACGAATCATCACTGTGATTTCATCTCCACACCGCAAACTATGACAAGGACGCGCCACACTGCATTATGAATTATATCTGTGACGGCTAGTTATATCATATCGGTAATTAAATGAAATTCTAGCATATTTTTCGTTTGGTTATTGAATTTTTTAATTTTTTAATTTTTTAATGAAGTCAAAAACCACATTCTTCAAAATATTACACTTTTTTTTTAAATAATTGGGAAAATTTAGTCATAACTGATTGTTCATTTTTTATCATTATTTTTTTACAGTAACACAGGAGGACCTGAGGGAAATAATTTCCCTCAATGCCTATATATCATCTTTGGGGATGCTGTGTGGAGGGACTTTTAGAGGATATGAAGGAGAGAACCTGAGTCTTAAAGAGACCCGTCCTGTAAGATGGAGGAAACACAGATCCCATCAGATCATTACACATAAAAATAGCATAAATCCGCAAATAAATGTCAAAATTGCCTCTAAAATCGTGTTTCTTTGATGGCCTATATTTCATTATTAAAAACAAAAATAAATAAAATGTTTCTAATCCGTAATAGATATTTACTATACCAATAATTCAAAAAAATATCTATCACTTTGGGTGGGTATTTTGGCATCAAATCCAAAATTAAGTTTTGTATGAAACGGGGTGCGCAGCCTTTCCTCTTAACAGATCTGTCACTACTGGTGCCACAGCGTCTAAAAAAGGAACTATAGCTAGCAAGTATTAAGCGACCGAATTAGCACGCTTAAATTTTAGGCGTGATTAAATGTATGATGTAAATTATATCTCTTAGCGAGCATAAGGAACAATTAATATATCGGCCCTAAATCATCCACCATCATTCAGCTGGCGTATTCGCCTGCCTTGGCTTCCATAACTAGCGTTAAAAATTTTTAATCAAGAAATGAACCCACAACATATCCTTTGGAGGCCATGGCCGAATAGGCGACGGTACTAGCTAGCATCTCAGCGACTATCGCATTTATAAAAAGAATAAGAAGTACTCTGTTTACATCGCCGTTTAATACATACTTCAAAATATATGTAATAAAATAATTTTATTTAATACGTACTTTGAATTATACTTAACAAAATCCATCTTATACATTTTATTAATAATTGCGCTAAAAAATAATTAAACGTCTATTGAAGAATCTAATGTATTTAACTATTGAAGTACAATGCAGTAATACTACATAGTGACATAGGATTCATGTGAAGAATTTTTGTTATTACAAAATTTGTCAAAATACTAACATCTCCGGTTGCAATTATATAATTAATTGGGGACTATAATATAATCAGAAAACTATGAGATACGTACACGAAAACATAGTTATTTAATCGACCTATTTTATCTCGGTACATGACCAGATCATATGCCTGTAGCATCGACCAATATATCGATAGCCGGTAGTCTTGGATCCATATCCAAATTAGAACATATTAATGTCGAAGAGGCATCTTATTGAAATATTCGAGTCAATTGTCGGATCCAAAGCAATAAGCATATAATTTTAAAGCCAAACTTGATTTACCTCTCCGTAAATACGAACCCATAAATCCACCCGACAGACCGCATACGCAGGGCGCGAGGTAAGCACCAGGGATCGAAGAACCAAAATAGGATATGTAACATGAATCATTAAACTATCCTCAACAACGTCTGCGGATCAGTCATATTTAATAACGAATCCTGAATAAAACTGGTTAGGGGGGAAGGGGGTTGGGGGGGAATGGAAAATCGTGAAATTATACGAGATACAAAAAGAAAAAATATGCAATATCTCAATCACGTCGTGGAGGACAGCAAACTGTCAATAAGTAATAAGATTGGTGAAAGACATCGCATCTCTTGGATTCCAATCTTACGTGACTAGTGCGAAAACAGCTTAGCTGAATTGTTTCGGGTGCAGATTGTCCATGCCCCAACCTCCAATGGGAGAGGATACCGGAAGACCAAGAAGACAAAACAAATCCCAGATCAAAAAAAACTTACAAACTTGACACTGATGGTATATACTTCTTCATCAAGCTTTTACCAGTAAAAATGTTTTCTAAAAAGTTGCATCATTACAAAACCAGCATGATTTCAAAAGTTTTTGTTGCTCATTATTGTCAGCAGGCTCATAACTCCAAAGATTATTCCTTTAACCTTCTTCAAAAAAACTTTTTTTTTTCCACTGGTCTTCGTTTTCAGTAGTGTATCGATCACCGACGTCATTTTATTTATTTTATTCATTATATTTCGAGCAAGACAGTTATAACTTTAAAAATATTTTTCGTTGGTGCTTTAAGATATGTAATCATAATGCTGCATCCTCTAGTTCACATCAAAGGTAAGGTATTGCATAACCGACAAAGGCATCCGAGAAAAAACCCATCTCGCCACTTCCTGCAGCTCATCTCTGGCAACACCAGCGAGACGAGAAGCCGGTAAGCCGCAGCATCCAGTAGCGTTCCAGCGGGAATCAACGGGACCAAAGTCGCTGTTAGGAGATGGACGAATGTGATCCATGCAGGATGTTACCAAATTCGAAAGTGGTCGCTGGTTATACTAGGAGTTTTAGCCATGTCTGAAGAGGAGAAATAACAAGGTGTACAATTTATTTTTAATGGGCAGGGTGTAGGAAAACCGGATGTTGCGACGCTTTCTTTATGATTTTGCAATACGCAATATATGTATTTAGAATATTGCTGTCCGGAGCTGGTGAATCTGCGACACTATCAACATTGTGAAATTTTGGGGGTGGAAGAAAAATAGCAGAGGAGTATGGTAAAATTATTTAAAAGTTTTTATCATAATAAGTTATTGTTTACTTTCTTGTCTGTTTAAGAGAGTAAATGCAATCGTTAAGCATTGTTTGTATCATTCTATTATGGGTAATTAATTAATTGATTAATCTCACCCAAAATGTGCACAATAGGGGTAAGTACGATCGACAAATAAGTCTTTATTTTTATAAGATTCTGTATTTTAAAATATTAAAATCAATTATTTTTTTGTCTTTACTTAACTTTAACACTTTATTTTCAACATATTTGTGGTGTATAAAATGTTGGTTTATGTATTAGTTTTTAATGATATGTATTCATAATAAGTACAATATTAACCCATCTATGTTAAATTAACATTGAATTTTTTTACTTTGATGTCATTTTATTATCTGAAAAGTGGGCGGGCACTATTTTATTGTGTGTGAAAGTGGGCAGGGACTATTTTGTAGTCATTTTTTTTGTCTATAGAGTGGGCGGACACCTCCATAGACAATTTAGGATTCAAAATGCATGGAAACAGGCAAACAGAGTGAATGTTCCACAAAATACTTGGCTGATCGGTGCCTCAGATTGATCATTCGAAAAGTTGGGAAAAACGGCCGTTTAATTGCTATAACTGGGGTGTTTTCAATCCTATTTAATTCTGGATGTTAAAATATCTTGATGGCGAAATAGCATCGCGTTAAAAGACCCTTTCTGTAATTGAGGCCTATCTCTCACTCGGGAGAAATAACACATATAACGAGTTGGCCGATTTTGAATCCGCAGGATATAACCAAACCTGAAACAGGTCGTCCATACACCAGTACATTATTTACAGAGATTGATGCGCTGTATCCGCTCTGAGATGACATTTATTTTAGCGTAAACGGTGCCTGTCTGACTGCGTGCTATGAGCAGATCTGTCTTGCATGGCGCAGGTAATACAGGTTGTGTAACAAGTATTGTAGTATTTCACTGTTATGCAGATGGAAAAAAAAATAATTTTTGCGTGGCTGTATTGACATGCTCACGATCATATTGTACTAGCCTCTCACCTTACCTAACTAAATCAGCAACATTAATTTGGCTGATTCCCGCATACGCTCCAATTGTCGCAAAAACTCGCAGTTTTAATTTTCCATTATATTGTGCATCTGTAAAACAGTTCAAGTGTCACAGCCATAGTCCTAATTTTAAGGTAGGTGCAGCTCGTGCAATAAACATTTCCATCAAAATTTACGTAAATCGTGGACGCGCATTATATTTAATTTATTTATTCTATGTTATTAATTTATTTTCTTTTCATTTTCTTTTTTTTTAAATTTTTTTTTAATATATGTTCATATTTTTATATTCCTATTTTTAGTTCTTTATGTACCTAACTCATGTAATATTAGCGTATAGGGTTTGAACTATCCACCCAGTCAAAACTTTTCCATTTTTGATTTTAGGTCTATTTATCAATTATATTCATATGGAGCAAATAATAAATAGAGTTGCCCTAACACGCAAGGGGAAGAAACCAAAATACGAGCGCCGGGCGGCGAGCCGGGAGAGATAGACGTGCCGCCAATTTCAGAAAAAAACAGTAACTATGTAAAAAGGTTCGGCTTGTTTACAAAAACCGAATATTTTGTTAGAGTACTTAGTTTGACCCATCAAATCAACGTAATACCGCCAAACAGATAATATTTGTGAGTACCTCACAGAATAGGGAATTTTTGTAATCATATTTTTTTTTGAGTAAATCGACGATGACCAAAAATATTAACGTATCATTTCAAACATCATAAAAATTCTACCTGGATAGGGGTAAACAAATTCATATAAGTAAGTCATCACAATGTGGCCTAACCACAGTTTGAAAATGGTTTTCAACGCCGGAACGGTTGTCACAATAATAAACAATTTTCTTTAAATTAAAAACAGAAAAAAACTGGAGTTCTACGAATTAAACACAATAACAAGTAATAATAACAAATAGATGTAATGAACAAAATAATTGTCAAAAAATGTTTGGAAAATATTTCAAACTTTTGAGCACAGTATTTTACATCCTTATATTGTCTCCAATGCACATTTTAAATATCGCTGCCAGTCTTACGATGGAAAACCACGATTTATTAAAATAAAAAACAACTCGGCCACCGAATCGTCGGTAGCGCCTTCTAAGCAGCCTTGAAAGAAAAGGCTAATTTGCAAGCGCGTTCATTAGATCACCACTGATTATAGAGGTGTACATTTCAATACATTTTAAAGCTATTATTTGACTTAGCCTCTGCCCAGAGTCTTTGAGGTCTCCGTCAGTATTGATTGGATCTCTAATGATCTTTACAAATCCACACAATGGCGTTCCCCACTCGCCGTACCTCTGAACTGTATAGCGTACTCCTCCTATGACTGAGTGAGATGAGAAATCTAAACTTTCACAAAAGATGAGCAGATCCTGTTTCCACGGTCTGGTGCCATCTTCGTTTGATTTTTAACAATATTAGGTATACGCTTAGTGACTTCTAATTCTTCTGGTTCCCTCTCCTAACGGACTTTTGCTAGCATCAGGGCAATCTTTATCCTGCAAACAGTAGCTCGGAACAACTTAGAGCTACAATCGTACAATAGTACCAGTTTCAAAGACACAGGTAGGTACCAATTTTGTCAAATATAAATCCCTTATCTGTTTTAATAATGTTTCAGTATAAGGTGCCAATTGCGCATAGAGGCCTTCGGCATCGATACAATTCCGAAAGACTCACATGCCTAACCTATACCAAACCCGTGCATGTCCGAAAATAATGAATGTAAAGGAACGAGAAGTGTCTAGTAGTTTTAATGCTCAGCTTTGGAGCGGCCTGCCAGCTTTTATTTTTCTTCCCTCTTCACCTTAAATATGATATCTGTATAACATTTTTAGAGGTGAGATAAACATAAGTATTCCTATGAAATTATCTTTGAAAATAAAAATTAAATTAAATCGGTGGCGTTGCGACGCCATTATCCCGGAACGGGTCTTTTTATGAGGCTTTGACCACTTTAAAAAACATTATTTAATTAACCTTCCTAAAAATATTACTATATTTTAGAGATTTAGAAATCCAACGGTAGCTTTTCGTAACTTCCACATTATTTTTTTTAATGTATTTAAGGCGATGCAATGCGAAGTAATGCAAAATCATTTGTTCTTGGGGTGAAAATTTAATGACCTAGAAATATCATAAATAATTTTATTAAACGCTGTTTCGTTTCACCGGGCATTTTTTTTGTAAATCTTTTTATAAGCCTAGAAAAAATTAAGTATCAAACCTTAAAATTTCATTTTTTTTAAGTCCTAAATCTCCCACTTACAAACCCTTTTTCGAATATTGTCATATTGTTCATACTGATAAATTAAGTTTTTTAGAATACGACCGGAAAACATTTTAATATTTATTTATATTTATGACTGACCTTTGCAAAATAAAATAAAACCCGCATTTGGTGATGTTTTTTGCGTAAATCGCGACATGCGGCCGGTGTTAAGCGGGAATTTCAACCTTTTCGCCACCTGCATAAGGAGTGCGTGATTTCGTTATATTTGTACGAAGTGGATCCCCTTATTGTATATTCATAATGGTATTACTTAATAAGCTCTCTTCTTACGTGAAAAGTTAGCCGCCACTGCCGCTTAGAATTCATCTGCTGCATGCAATATGCCTTTAGAAATCTGGCCGACAAAAAACAAAGCCATTATCTTCTCGTGTAATGACGTTCCCCAAACGGTGTTTTGCCTTAGACTAGAGTGGAGCCACGCCAAGCTGTGCCACGCCACGCCGTGATGGAGTGCACACGATAGTTCATCTCGAATCCACAAATGCATGGTCATATTTTTTTTTTAATCCGTCACCATAGTGACGAATGGTCAAGGATTTTTTTGTGACAAGGTTATTTTCTTTCTCACGTGTAGCAGTGGCGTCCAGTAACTTAATTAGGAATTTTTTAAGGAAATATTTAAAGCCAAGAATTTTTTTAGGTGAGATGGTACATAGATACTTAAGTACCATACATGGAAAACATTGACGTCAAGAAATTTGCACAGCTTTTGACTATAGAATTTCCTCATCAGCTCAAGTCTTTTCTTTTTAATATACGTCAAAGTGTAATTAATTTAATTGTTTAAAAGAAAAAATGTGTTTCATCTTATAAATCATTGCAAAATATCTGTGACTACATTTTATTTAAACGATAATGAAATACTTTTAGACCACGGTTTTAATAATAAATATAAGCATGTTTCAAAACCAATGGTTTCATCTTTATAGTTCGTATGCATTGTATCCTGACGAAGAAACAATTGGTTTTGAAACATGTTAAAATTTATTATTAAAATAGTGGATACAATTTTTTTTTTTTAATTTAATGTAAATCAAATTTACTAATGTTATTATTAAGTTCTGCAAGTATTTTTAGTTGTTATTATTGTGACAGCTGTTTCGGCGTTTAAGGCCATTTTCAAACTGCAGTTTTAAAATGGCATTAAGTTTTAAAATGGCCTTAAACGCCGAAACAGCTGTCACAATAATAACAACTAAAAATACTTGCAGAACTTAATAATAACATTATTAAATTTGATTTACATTAAATTTTTTTGTTAAATTAAATGAAGCTCTACGAATTAAACACAAAAACAATTAATAAATTAACAAACAAAATAGTTTATTATCATTTAATTAAAATGGTGCCAAATCATATTTAGTACACATTGTATCCTGACGAAGAAACAATTGGTTATGAAACATGTTGATATTTATTATTAAAATAGTGGTTAAAACAAAATATTTTATTATCATTTAATGAAAAACAGAGTATAGAAATACCAACTCTAGGAAAGGATGACCAGACGCGGTGGGTCAGCATTGGGCAAACCAGTCGTGTGGAAGGACTTTTATAATGATTTTTTTTTCTCACTCCAATATTCAAAAGCTCGTCCGAAATATTCGCATTTTAATAATTTGCTTTCAATGCTCTTCAATATCATATAACTTTTTATGTTTCAAACATTTCATCTTTCAATTTTACACGTTCAACATTATAGCTATACAACACCAGTGAGCACCTCTTTATTACATGAAAAATAAAAAAAATGCATTAACCACAAACCAAGCTAATAGCTATGAACGGAAGCAAATTCTATATTCCAGTGCTAACGCACTCACTGTTGGCAGATAGTTATGTAGGTACACAAAGTATTTCTTGATAATTTCATTTTTTATTATTCTTAAAATATTCTATACACTATGATAATAACACAAGTTTCTACAGATGAAATAACGCAAATTCTGTCCCACTGCTCATGTATTTTCTGGCAGGCGGGTTGGGATATTTTTCATTGTTCTTTAATACTCTGTACTCTCTGATATTAACCTAAATTTCCACATATGAACTAAAGCAAATTCTCTCTCAGTGCTCGCGCATTTACTGGCAGGCGGGTTTGAACATTTTTTTTATTATTCTTTCATATTCTGTGCTCTCTGATAATAACCTAAGCTTCCTCTCCTGAACTAAAGCAAATTCTGTTCCACTATTAACGCATTTACTGGCAGGTAGGTTGTAATATTTTTCATTATTCTTTAATACTCTGTACTCCCTGATAATAACCGTCAATTCCTCAGGCGGCATTAGTAATTCTAGCCTCTAGTATTGGTCGGCTAGAGACTGTAGAGACATCAAAGGATGTTGAGACAACTTGTATTCAAATACCTGACAGAGTGTGACAGATGGTAGCTGGGCAGGTCATCTCCATCTCCGTGTGTTCCGTGCCGTGTCTGTGCCGTTCTATTCACACATCAATACTAGATAACACACACGAAGGCGCCCATTATTCTGATTCGTAATACACCGTGGCGAATTTAATTACTCAATCCAATGTACAGGTAGATTTGGCTGGTGAATTAGATTGGATCAAGTGCTGGCGGCTGGTATCCTGCTTCAGGCAGAGGTATGGCGTCTGGAGACACACGAGGCATCATCTGCAAAATGAAGAACTTAAAAGTACAGCAGGACTCTAAGCAAAAACATGATAAAATGGGTATACAAGTTTAAGTAGTGACTTCTTTTATAATATCATCTCCATAAATGCACATTTGAAATTATTTGAATAATTAACATTAATGCTAGAAATGCATTTGTCAAGTATGTAATTTGTTCAAGGCTGGAAATTGTTCATCGTTTTCTTGGCTTAAATATGCCGAAATATTTTTTTGCTACGCAAATTTCGTAGGGCACAATTCCATTTATCGTGAATGATTAACATAGCCTTTTAAAAGATTCAAAGAATGGATGTTTTAGAGTACTTTCTAACACCCAGCTCAAATTATCAAGACTGACACAGGCATTAATTCCCTGATACATATTGACATACGTATATTTTACTCCACATGGTGGGCAAAAGATGGGAAGTAGGCTCACTCTCAAATATCCCGGACAGATAAGGTTCTTCGTTTCGATTATTGCGAGCTTGTACTAAATGGAAGAGGAAAAAAACTCCAACCTATTTAACCACTGATCACCCACGAGAAGATTAACAGAAGACTAAGGCGTATTAAGAAATGAACACCGCACCTCGCACGGTGTTCATTTCCACAAAGTTGTTGCGGATTGAACGAGAATCGTTTCGAAAAACACTTCCATTTTTCTCAAAACTCAGTTTGTATGCAAAATTGTTCTTCTGACAAAATTAACTAAGGTAAAATTCATATTTTTTAGTAATCAAATCAAATGTTTTGAGCAAAGTTGGGGTTATATATAAAAACTAATGAATACGGCCGGACAAATTCGGATCATTTTTCCGAGAAGTGGTGTTTTTTTTCAATGAAATTGCGTTATTCTTTTAGCAAAATCCGTGGCATTTTGCAACAAAAGTAAAAGTGGAGTTATGTTGCCTTTTTGGTATTCATTTATTAATAGATATTATTATTAATTTTTTTTTTATAATTACAAAAATTTTTTACTCCACATGGTGGGCAAAAGATGGGAAGTAGGCTCACTCTCAAATATCCCGGACAGATAAGGTTCTTCGTTTCGATTATTGCGAGCTTGTACTAAATGGAAGAGGAAAAAAACTCCAACCTATTTAACCACTGATCACCCACGAGAAGATTAACAGAAGACTAAGGCGTATTAAGAAATGAACACCGCACCTCGCACGGTGTTCATTTCCACAAAGTTGTTGCGGATTGAACGAGAATCGTTTCGAAAAACACTTCCATTTTTCTCAAAACTCAGTTTGTATGCAAAATTGTTCTTCTGACAAAATTAACTAAGGTAAAATTCATATTTTTTAGTAATCAAATCAAATGTTTTGAGCAAAGTTGGGGTTATATATAAAAACTAATGAATACGGCCGGACAAATTCGGATCATTTTTCCGAGAAGTGGTGTTTTTTTTCAATGAAATTCGCGTTATTCTTTTAGCAAAATCCGTGGCATTTTGCAACAAAAGTAAAAGTGGAGTTATGTTGCCTTTTTGGTATTCATTTATTAATAGATATTATTATTAATTTTTTTTTTATAATTACAAAATTTTTTGAGTTTATTACAAATATTTTTTTGGTTTGAAAATCGAGAAAAGAATGGTAGTACGCGCCATTTTAACATAAAGTTAGCTCAATAATAATATTTAGAGCGTACAATTTTAAGTAGATTCTTATTTTAAATTTTCAGAAAATTGCAAATTTTACGTTATTCTCGTGAAAACTGAGAAAATTTGCGTTTTTCGGGTTAAAATTCGCTTTATCACTGACGCGAAATTTTTACTAATGAATAACGAGATATTTTGAAGTAAATAACACTTCCATAAAATTACTTAGTCATCTAACGGAGTTGAACAGATTATATCGCTATATGTGTACCTGAATAACAGTTTTAATGAATTAAATTCCCAGTTCCTCCGTGTCGACACATAGTTAGTTGAAATAACATGATTTTTTTTTATTGCCAGCTTATAGTTATAACCGTAAGATTATTGCTTTCCAAAGCTTTGAGATCCTTAGCAAACTTGATCAACGCCTATTTCCTACAACTCTTGATTACTGAGTAAAGTTCTGTAAGTCTTATTTCTACGCAGCGTGGCGTTTTACAGCTTTTAATTAGCAATTCAACAACTTTGTTAACATACTAAATGACTGACATATTAATTTATTATCTAACAACCCGGCAGCCGCTGTTTTTATTGTTATTTTTCATTAATTATTTAATTACGTTTCTCCGCAGCGCCGCAGCATCTGTAGCAGTTCGGGTGATTTAGAACAGGTAAATAGACTCGGACAAAAAATAAATAATTCGTGTGATGAATTGCAATTTTTTTTTTCTGGCATGCTGAATTTTTCTCTAACTTAAAAGCTTAACCTTTTTTTAAATATCGGCGCATTGTCCTAATAAAGGATATTATACATAAGTACAAATGTGTCATTTTATTTTTAAGATATTTATTTTTGGTTGCTGTGATTATTACCTGATTTTTTAATCTCTTTCGAATGAATTTCTGGGGATGTCCACAACTGGACCCCAAATTGAAGAAGATTTTAAATAAAATAAAATGATGAAATTGATCATTAAATCAGTGTACTGGCTACATAAAATACCTTTTCAGGACTGAGATAACTACTTAATTTTTTATTTGTTTTTGCTTTCGTTTGCGTAATCGAGTATTGCCAGTTTAGTTACATCCATTATATAGTAAAATTCTATTTTTTCATATATTTGATGGCAATTCAATCCCTTTGATTACCCGGGGTGGTAACTTATTGGTTGGGGATGAAATATCGTCGCCACTGTTAAATTCCATGCATCGACGAAGAACACGAGACAAAACGTACTTGTAAAAACACTAAGTAAGTAAGTATGGAAGATCTACAGTCCCTCTTATCTAGGATGAACGAAGTATGTGTGAAGAATGAGCTAATGATGAATGTAAATAAGTCCAAAGTCATGGTGTTTGAAAGAGAGAGTACGAAAACAGTATGCAATATAGTTGTGAATGATGAATACTTGGAGCAGGTCAATGAGTTTTTGTATTTGGGAAGTATGTTTACGAGAGATGGAAAGACAGATAGGGATATTGAGAGAAGGGTGAATGCAGGAAACTCCATTAACGGAGGACTGAACGCGGTTGGCGCAAACAAGAAGTTGACCAAGGAAGCGAAGCTAGCAGTCCACAATGGAGTGCTGATACCAACCTTGATGTATGGCAGTGAGGCATGGAACTGGCAGAGGAAGGATGAAAGTAGACTGAATGCTGTAGAAATGAGATATCTGGGGCGAACGTGTGGTAAAACTTTGTATGATCGTGTAAAAGATGAACAAATGGACGCTTAGATAGTTTGGGCATGTAGAGCAAATTAACAAGCAAAGGTGTCTATGGAGTATATATGACGCGGATGTGAATGGAAGAAGAAGAAACAATAACAATAATTTTATTTTCTGTTAATTCGTTTATTTCATATCGTCATTAACGGGGAAATACCCATGTGGTTGTCCTTTACGAAAATTGGTTAAATACCCATGTGTAAAATCACATAAAATGCGATTTGTGCTTTAAATTGTAAGATTTTTATTTGAGAACTTATTAAATTGCAATTAAAACTACAATGCGTATTTTTTTCATATTTTAAATATCAAACCTTTTAAAAATCAGTTTCTAGTTAATCCTGAATAATTAAAATTTGATGAGATCTCTGAGACGAATGTGTGGTAAAACCATGTATGATCGAGTGAAAAATGTTGAGATTCGTAAAGAATGCAAGGCTGATTGATGTAAGCGTAGTGAGCAAGATTAAGAAAGGGACGCTTAGATGGTTTGGGCATGTAGAGAGAATGAACGAAGAAATGAGTGTAAGAAGAATGTATGACGCGAATGTGAATGGAAGAAGAAGCCGGGGACGTCCGAGGAAGACATGGCACGATCAAGTGAATCAAATACTCGACTCGGGCCTTGTCAGAAGTCGGAATAACAGAAGAGAATGTATGAGGCGTTGTATGAATGTGAATGAAGCAAGAAGTGTATGTCAAGATCGAGTTGTTTGGCGGTCCGTCCTCTCTGCCTACCCCTGCGGGTAAACAGCGTGATGGTTAGTTAGTTAGTTAAAAACACTTTTCTGCAACACGTACAGTAAGTAAACAGCCAACTATCAGTCACACACACTAACCAATAGAATGTATGATCTGGGTTACAAGTTTGGAGGTATTGTTGATATATTTGCTTACTCCATTTATAAAATAAAGCCTCATCTAAAGCGTGGTATTAGTAGTAGTAGCTATAATGATTTGTGTTATATTATAGTTTTATTTTTATATTTTATACTGTTAAACGTTTTAAAATTATTATTTGACATTACTTTGAGGTTTAAAAACTCGATGTACTTATAATTTTCAATATCTCATTATAATCAGTTCTAGAAATCCATGTAAAACCCATATGGTGGTATAATTAAATAAATAAATAACATTTAGTTATTCTTATTTATATATAAATAACATTTACATTAGATACAATTATTATCTGCAATTATTTTGTATTTGTTGAAATATTTTTTATTATCCTTTAAAAGACAGATAAACATTAGCGGGTTACGAACAACCTGAAAATATTTGAAAATCTCCTACTACCATCATAGTAAGCGGAAGATGTTGCTTGCGTCATGATGGAAGACTTAGCCAGCCAAGGAATGAACTCATAGCGGCTGGATGAGACCCAGACGCGATGCCAACTCAGCCACAGACCGATTGAATTCTTATTATTCTTTAACATCATAATATAAATTCATTCACAACATGACTATATCATAAAAATCTTGAACACCTCCAAACAGGTTCTCCTAGTGAGGTGTTCATGAAACCCTATAATCCATATATATTTACTCGTATAAAATTCAATGTAAGTTTACTTGTTTGTTTGTCCACGATTTTCTCAAAAATTACTCCACCGGTTTCGCTGAAAATAGCACAGTTTGTTCTTATTAGTGCCGGAAAAGTTTAGAGAGTAGTTTGAATAAAATCCTATATGTAAAACTGTTGCCATAACTTTTTAAAATTAGTATGAAAAACATTGA